>JAHWXV010217558.1:0-11968 GCA_024586415.1 Phrixothrix hirtus | reverse complement strand
GCCAATTTATTTAAAAAAAACCATAATCGGAGTTGAACACAAGACGAAATTACCAGCAACAAGAAAGATTAATTTAACGCATCCTCAAATTCAAACCATTCGATTCTTATGGGTAGTCATACGACTTCTTCACAAACGGGGTGGCCTCGTCACGAACGCCTGGAACTCAAACATGACGGCTCCCAAAGGATACAATTTCCTGGACCCATGGCACAAACAATTGTTAACACCAATTATCGACCGTAATCAAACACCTGAGATCATCAGGCACCGATACGAAAACTGCACGAGTCACAGCCGCAATAGAATTCGTACAAAATGAGGCGTCGCGCGGTCTAGCGATATCAACCAGTGCGCGCGAAACGAAACAGCGTGCCACCGGAGGCGTGACCAACATGACAGTGGTACGCAGACGATTTACAACAAATTCAAATAATAAAGAATTCTTTGCATAGAATTACACAAACGGAACTCCAATAAGTTGCATTTGCCAACCAAATGCATTAAATTAATACGAATTTTATAGAGAATTCATAAGTGAATTTTAAACCGTTACAATATGTTCATATAATTTGGACAACAGAAGAATTAAACAATTTCTTAGAACACTTAAACGGCATATGCGCCAAAATAAGATTCGATATGTAAATCGCCGTTTCTAGAAGTACTAGTGAAAAAGAAAATAAATTGCACCCTGGGGCATACAGAATGTACCGACAGCCCACCAATTCAATCAAATGCCTTAATGCCAACTCACATCACCACCCAGCTCAACTACGTTCTACTTTAAAAGCCCTAACCACCCGATTCATACGGCTAACACATAAAAAAACATTAAAAAAGCGTAAAAATAAAATTAATTTAGAGGCACAAGGCGTGCCCGAAGTTTCCTGTAGTGATGGCGAGAAAACTTACACAGGACAAACTAATAGAAGCGTTAACGTTCAAAAAGGCGAACATAAAAATGCCGTAAAGAAAAATGAAACTACTTCATCGTTATTACAACACCACATTAAGACAGACCGCAAAATTTACTTCGAAAACATCAAAGTAACCGCCAATATTGAAAACTATGCCGCTAAAATAACAAGAGAAGCGATAGAAATAGATAAACACCCCGAAGCACTGAATAAAAGGGATGATGTACAAAAGCTATCTAATATGTGGAAACCATGTCTAAAAAATATAATAAAAACAAAAAAGAAAATTCTACAAAAATCGAGTCCGAATTCCGATCAAGCGCAACCAATAAAGAGAAATCAACGCAAAACCTACGAGATAAGTTTAAATTTCAGCCAGAATATTGATGCTACATTAAATAGAATTCATAAAATTCAACTAATTTTGTTGTTGCAAATTTTATCACGCAAGGAATTATAACCAAATTTATTTGTAACGAAAATGTTAAACTTTCTGAAATTGTTGTAAGATTGCAACGAGTATTTGTGAAAAATACTGTATCAAAAGCCCAAGTGTATGACTAGTGTAAGCAATTCCGTGAAAGTAGAGAGACTGTTGCAAATTTAGTACACGATAGATGACCTTGAACATCCGTCACCGATGTGCACATTCAACGAGTTGATGAGCTGATGCGTCATGTTAGGCGAACTTGATTTCTCAAGGTTACTCAAATTAAGTATAGGTACTGTTCAAAAAAACTATTCATTAAAAAAAATTTCCCGGTGGGCCTCGATGCTGCTTTCCTTAGAACACAAACAGAGAAAGGTTGGTGTAAGAGCAACTTTTATGTTGCTTCGAACAAGAAGAAAAAGCATTTGTACCAGAAGGTAAGAAATCATGGTTAGAATGGAAGCTTAACACATCTCCAACTCCCAAAAGGCGAAAGATGTTCCTTCCGCTGAGAAAGTTTTGGCGACAATGTTTTGGGAAGCAAAAGGTGTCTTGTTTACCGAACGTCAAACCGTGAATGCTGCCTGTTGTTTTGAAGTATTTGTGCTTTCGCACAAAAAAACCGCAAACGCCCAGTCAACTGACTAAAGACATATTGACCAAATTATATTGGGAAACACTTTTCCATCCTCCCTATAGCGTCGATTTATCCCCATGCGATTTTCATTTGTTTGGGCCTCTAAAAGAAGCTTTAAGAGGTATCAGATTTGAGAACGAAGTTGTCAAGTCGTATGTTGCATTCTCAATATCAATTTCCATCCTTCCTGTCCAGTATATCTTTGTCCAAATTTCTTTCCTTCATCACTGATGTTATTCCACTCTTTTGTTTCGACCAGGTGCTGCGCGAGTAAATACGCACTTGATTACCTTGTGTTCTCCATTCTAAGCAAAGCCCACCCCATTGCACTGTTTTATTTTTTCTTTGTAAAATTGTTTCGGTAGACTACACTCTTCTACGGATGTCTTTATTTCAAATTCATTACATTTTAGAAAACCTAGCACTCCGAAGATATTCCTTTCTGCTGCTAATAACGTTCACGTCTCATTTTTTGGTAATTCACATATCACTAGCGTAAGTAAGTACCTCTCTTGCCAGACAAATTCAATCTATTTACAGTTTTAATTACACAAAAAAAAATATCTTATATACCTTATATTTTATACCTAATGCGGAAAATGTTAAATGGAATTTAATATATCTAAAGAATTACTTGTTTTAAACCACACTTGTTATGTATCCCAAATTACATGAATGTATTAGCATAACCGTAATTTCCTAAAAAGTAGGTACAATGCATAAAAGTTATATTACTTGCAAATGGCTGAAGTTTACATGCGGTTGTTAATTACTATAAAGTGAATTTGGTAATGTTTATTGCCTTTGACTGGATAATTAAATACATGTGTATCTAATTTTCTTTGATGTATTATGCATCTAAAATGGCACGCTAACCTTAAAAAATATAACATTTTAATGGAATAATAGCATTAGTTAGTTCGAGTTTTACTGGTTATTTTATTGAACGCTTTATATTCAGAGCACACTTCTGTTAACTAAATGTTAATTAATTGGGGTTATCATGTGTCACGACGCCTCTCTTAGATTAATTATTTGCTAATTAATTTGGGTAAGCAAATGCTTCGATACCTCTTTTGTGTATATATCTCAAGTCTAGTCTGCATTCGTGTTCTCGATAATGAAAAAAGCCATTACATAAATAATTCAAAAAATGCAAATACACTGGCTGTTAAAGACTTTTGTCGCAGTTGTTTGTATAAACAAGTATTGTTTTATGAATTAAGAATTAAGAGTAAATAAAGGTATTTGTAGTTATGTGGGTTAATTGTTATGAGTATATTACATGAGTATTGCCAGTACATAGCATTGTAAGTTGTTAATATGCATAGGTTTGTGGTTTACGGCTTTCGTAATTGATGGAATCACCGTTTTACACACCACTGGACTGGGGACAGCTTATCACTGCATATTAACACTAAATGGTGGTATTTGAGAAATGATACAATGTCTTGGCTGTAGGCCGTCAGGTCGGTAACTAATTGCGCAGTGTCTGGAATTGGCTATTGATGTTCGTAGATATCTGGCAGTAAAGATGAGTTTTTCGAGTCAGGATGTTTGTAGGAATTCTGTTGCGCCTCGAAGGCGGCGTGTTACCTAGGGTCGATGATGACTGTTTCATGAATCGTTAACAGATTTATCGGGCAGGGTAAGCTGGTGTGTGCAGCGTTTTCATACAAATGCCTATGCCCTGTGCCCTGCGCCGCACTTAGGGTTGACGATGTATCGAATTGGCCTATAACTGAAACGGTGACATTGAGTATCCAAGTAAAAGGGTTTTTTCAGTTTGAGAATATCCTTAATGTCTATGATTAATATAAGGGTGATGTAAACAAGGGGCAGGACTTTGCAGTTGCATTTTCTCAGCGAAAGTGACGTTAAAGCCCAATTGGTGAGGTTTTATTTGACGTTGAATCCCAATATAAGTTCAGGGATACCACAAATGACCGCTCTGATGGTCTTCTCCCCCTGTAACTGATAAATAGGAAATTGATGAGTTTTCCCCTTGAAGAATGACTTGAGGCTTTTGCAATCTTCTATCGAGGCGGGAGGATTCTGATGTCAGTAGTGTTGCATTCTTGCAACGGTCACCTATTGTTCCTGGTGCCACCGAATTACGAGGAAGGCGGGGTTGTCTTGTTTGGTTAGTTGAGGTCCACTAGTAGTCTACTTTTGGTCCGGGTCTAGGTTTCAAGTCTTTGAGAACTACTACTTAACAATTAAAATTTAAAACTTTCTAACATGACCTGAAGTCACTAAAAATCAAACTAGCGTTAAAGAAGTTTTATTAGTAATCTATGCCCGTCCTTATAAAAATAGGTTAATAATTTAACTTATAATCTATCATAAGTGACCGCATTACGAGACTGCTTAATTCACCGGTTAATTAGAAGAACCCAATTATTAGTGAAGGCGACATCCGACAGTGAACAAATTCATTATCAAGCTTTAACCAACCTAAAGACAAATAAACGTTTTCGGAAGATTAATAATTAAAATTATATACATGTGCAAGCATAAATTTCGGCAAGTTCGGGCGATAAATCATTAAAAATTATAATCATAATACATGATTAAATTTAATTACGTCTTTCAGTTTAATTACATAAATTGGATTAGCCGTGTTTTATGAACTAAGAAATTTATTAGCAATATTAATTTATTGATTTCTTCTATTTCATTACTTTTGACAATATATCACAATTGTTACCTGAAATTAGTGAATATAATATTCGCCACGTAAATAAATAGATCTGCTTCGAGACATTTGTTAACGCTAGTCGAGAAAACTGTGACGTATTATATTTTGGTATTAGGTTAACACAATGAATTTCAACGTTCTCCTGACTAGGATATTTAATATCCAAAATAACATGTTTATTATCAAATAAATCGATTGAACCCCTGTCAAAATTAAGAGGTAACGCAAATGGGTTTGTCAAAAAATATCTCTTAAAATGAGAGTGTTCGCCTTCCGAATGTATCAGCTTTTGGGCAAAAAGAAGCATGTTGACTTTTGAAATAATCAAGCCATTGGTATGATCACAAAGTCTGTTACGTTGACAAGAATAGTGTTAAATGGTATTTTTTTTGACTTCAATAGCAACATAAAAACAGATTCTAACTATTTTAAGATCTTTCAGTGACTAAATTTTATTTATGGATTACAAATATAAATATAATGACTATTTACAAATCAGATCACGAAAGGAAGGAAGAGGCCTAACAAATTTATTTAAAAATATTCAACATCAATTTTATTGTTGTATTTGATGTAGATTATTTTAAAACAAGTATTGTACGCTAACAACATATAATGTTAAACATGGTGCATCATTCGATAACTTTTTCAAACAATTATGCAATTAAAAGACGACGTACTAATTTTTAGGCCCAATTGAAGTTAGCCAGGATTGAATATGATGAATTTGTTCAATTAAAGGAAGCACTAGTTTAATAAAATTCCCTAGACGGTTGGATGAATGGTGTGCGGAAACTTCTAAATAGAGAGCCCTAAAGGTGCATAAAGCAACGTCACATCAACTTTAATGATTATCCTTCAGTCTACTACACACTTTACGCATTTAACAATAAACGGATGTTTTTAAGTAGTACGAACATTACATCTATCCTCTACTAATTTCAATTCCCGACTAGTGCTCTTTTATTTTATCGACAGCAAAAGCAATAGTATACGCGTCGCCCTTTTTACCTTACAGTACATAGGAATATTGTACATCCTTTATAATTAGTTACTTCAACATATTCTTACAATGTTGTCATTTTCCTTAACCCCACCCATCGCGATATATAATGCAACATTGCGTATAAAAATATACATACAGAAAATAAAATAAAGCAATAAAGCAAAATGTACCATACTAAAATTAAGACGTTTTTAATTAATTATCGCAAGCTGTTTAACATTTTATTGGTAAATGAAAGGAAATAAAACATAATCACAACATATAAGATAATTTCAACAAAAATCACAACAACGATTTATACATTAAAAGACAAATTGGGCAGGAAACTAAATAATATCCTTACAGTATCCTCAATGGTTTCAATATAAACCTGAGATTTAACTACTTTGTAAACAAATTTTTAAAAATATTCAAAAGCATGCAACAACTTTGCGTATTTGAGTAGTTACCTTCCGAAACTGAGAACAAAAGCGATATCGTTTCAGTTATTTCTATGGTCTTTACTAAAAAACAATATCATCTTTTATGATCCAAAATAATTCTACTGCTATCAAATAATCCGATTCCTAACTAGTTCAAACTTACGTCAAATAAATTTCATCCAAATTCATTGGTAGTTAACGCCCAAATTTATATCTAAATAAAGTGTCATACTTAATCAGTAGTGAACTAGTTGTCGCTCTCTTTGTATTGTCCAGCAAACGCTTTGCGTTTTTCCGGTATAATAAAGTAGGTACCGGATCCCTCCTCTAAGTTTACTACAGACACCGAAGGAAGAGTGCGTATTACTGTGCCCTCGTGAACAAAATGATGGAGAACTGGAAACAAAACCGGTATGTTGATATCGATATACGAGGTCCGATCAAAAAGTGAATGAATTTGCAGTAATAACTCCGATAGTTTGTGCCTTTAAAATAGTATGTGTCAAGTTTGAACAAGTTGTGTTTTGTCAGTCGGCTTCCAGAGCGCGAAGAGTGCGGTCGTGTTTACCGTATCTATCGAGCATCATGGATTTCGAACAACGCGTTAACGTTAAGTTTTGTTTTAAATTGCGAAAAGTGCCAAAGAAGCTCATGAAATGTTAAAATCATCATATGGAGATAACGTGGTGGTTCTGGAGACTATTTACAAGTGATATGATCGATTTAAAGGCGCAAATAAGTCGGTTGAAGACGACCAACTGTCAGGACATCCTTGGACCTCAAAAACAGACAAACAGTGTAAACAGTGGCAAAAATGATTCGTTCAAATAGATAATTGACTATTCGAGAGCTTGCCGAAGAACTGTACGTCTCGTACAAGTCCGTGCAAACATTTTAACCGATAATTTGCAAATGAGACGAGTAAGTGCAAAATTTGTTCGCAGACCTTTAAAAGACGAACAAAAGGAAAATCGTGTGTCAAATTCATGTCTGTCCACATCTGGCTTACTCTCCAGATTTAGCACTATACGACTTCTGGTTATTCGCAAAAATAAAAACCTTGCTAAAAAGAAAACCTTTTGACATCATTCCCGATATTGAAAAGGCCACGATGGAGAATCTGAAGACCCTTCCGAAAGAAGCCATCCAGAAATGCTTCCAATCATGGAATCAACGTTGGAATAATTGCATGGCTAGCCAAGGAAAGCACTTTGAAGGAGATTGATTCAAATTTGTTGTAAACCTACTACTTTGTTCGTAACAAATTCATTCACTGTTTTTTTTTGATCACATTTCGTATTTAAGCAATTAAAATTTTGTTCCTGGCGAACTCCTTTTGTCGTTTCATATAAGTCTACATAGTTATAAATATGATAAACTTTGTTACCTTCTATTTATAGTACTGGAATCCACCATGAAAAGTCTTGAACTTAGGATGTACGAATTTCGTCGTTTTTCTGACAAAAACCGTTCAAAAGCTGAAGAAGCGTAAAATGAAGAGCGACAATGTCCCGTCACTTAAAGTTGCCATTTTAAAAAACACAAACTCATCAGTGTGCATAAAATGTCTTTAGATGTTATACACACTTCAATAAGAATATTATTAGCATTACTGTAATTGGTACGTGAGCGACGAAATGTTGGGTCAGCACCGTTAGAGAGACTATTAATCGAATGAGCTCTTCCGAATATCGTCAGAGGTGATACTTGGACTGCAGCATCCAACTAGCATTTTGGTAACTTCTTTTCCAGCAAATGTTCTACTGTAAATTACCTTTTTACCTGTCTAAGTTACAATTTGGAATAACAGATTCGCTTAGGTTTATCATCAATATTAAACTTATCATAAAAGTGGACAATAATAGCAGTTCGATAAACAAAAGGGTTCATATGATAACTATCGCTTTAACAGTGCTTCAGTTAATTTGAAAAATGGCCGAAACAACTCGTTTTTGTTTTTTGCATGGTTGCATCATCGTATGGTCCATTTATCACCAGCTAGATCGTGCCACTTATTCTACAGCCTCGTGCTTCCCATGTTAAAATCAAAATGATAGACTAAACAAAATAGAATGAAAGCCGTTTTCTCACGTTCCCAAACTACACTTATGTGTAGTGCGTGTCTGTGCGCAAATCTCTCAAATATGATTGGACTAAGGTGCTGTCGGCTTTTAAGCCCAATTTACAAACTTACGCCTCAAACCTCTAAAGATATCAACGATTTTCACAAAACAGGCATTTCTTCTTCTAGTCGAAACGCAGTCTCAGCTGAGAACATTGTCCCTCATTAATGAGGCCTGACTCTTAACTGAATCATGTTGTAGTTATTGTAAAAACCAGAAAAAGCAGCTGCTTTTAATCAAGATGTAACCCTAACGGATTAATGTGGTAAATTCGTAGAAAAGGTAGCGTGCTCTTTATTGTCCCTCCAAATTGCCGAGTTAACTCTAAGTTCCAAACCAGAATGACTGTGACGATCTATTCAAACTTCCGGACTATTTTATACATGTTGTGTTCCAATAATAGCGCCGGATTTACATTTCACGCCATTTCTGTTTAATTAAGTTGGAGACATTAAAATTTTGACAATTGTCATCTAAAATTATTGCGCTCGTAATCATAAAACGTTATGCAAAGGAACATTATTAATGTGAAAACGTACTACAAATATCTAGAAAGTCATCCGGAAAATGCTTCGCAAAGTTTGTGGAGTTTTTGACTAACAAAATGCACTAAATTTATCAACAGTTTGAAGATTGATTAAAAAATTCGAACGAACAATCTACATTGTGGACACTAAAATACTCCCAACAACATTGTTCCAGCGAGTAAACGCGTTGCTGCTAATCCAAGCACATCGATTCGCTATTCCAAGAAGTATCTTGCCGCGAATTCCCACAAAGGACCTACATATGCATGCTAGACGATTCAATTGGCATAAGAACGCAAATGAATACACCATTTGTAGCGCTATTCTTAGGAAAACCAAGAAATGCGCGATAATTTTGTGAATAACACGTCAAATCCCTCATAATTATAAATTATTAATTATTAGTAGTTTCGTACGACTTCATCGGAAATTTTTATGATTCCTAGATAATTTGGTTTCTTAGAAAAGTTAAATTATACATAGTCATAAAATATAAATTTTTACAAAGAAATTGAGTAAAGTGCCAAAAAAAATTAAAGTTTTGCAGACTGGAAAACAGACTTTATTGAACCCAAAATGTAATGAACTTTTTGTGAAGTGAGATAAACGATATTTTAGAATAAGTCATTCTCATTGGACACAGAAAAACCAGAAATTCAGTCTCCGTAGAAACCGAGCGAGCTTATATAAGCAAAGTACAAGAAGAAATATTCGTCTTTTATAAGAAGCCAGTGAAATGTCATTAGCATTTATATAAATTTACGAAGTTCGAGTTAACACGTGTGGTATCCACAACCCACTTCTGTGCTACAGTCGACTAGGTAACATAATATTCCAATTCTTATTTATCAAGTAACAGAATGGTCGTACGAGCTGTGAATCTAGTTAATATTAGAAGTAACAAAGTTATTTAATGCTGATTGGTAAATAAGCTTCCATACATTAGCATAGTACTAGGTACACGTAAATTTGAATGTCAAAGACTTTATTTGTGTACAAATTACAAATCAATTTTAAATACGAAAAACGCATTAATTAATCCGAAACACATTTGCATTGTAATAACTCAATGTAAATTAAGTATTCAAATCAAGTTGTTGATATACCATGAAATTATCGACTGAACAAATAAATAGCGTAGTTCGTAAGTGATCGCTATATTTAAATACTCGCTTCAAATATTGCTTTGTTGGTAAAGGGTGCATTTTAAACTGTAACCATCCATAACAAAAATTGTTTATTTACATTTTCGAAAATGAGGCCGGAGCAGTTATTGTGAATTAAAGCTTTGTAGCACTCAATTAGACAGTCTTGATTAGAAAGACATTCGAACAGGACATTGCCGATAACAATGAATTGCTGAAAGAAAGATTTCCAGGCCGTATAATTTCACGTAATGGCCACCAGAATTGGTGGTCGTTCAATTTATATAACGCCATATGACTTCGTTCTTTGGAAATTTATAAAATCTCGTGCCAATAAACAGTTTCTGAGCTCAAAGTGTATATTCGTACGCTGTTGGCAAAAATGAGCCGCACTTACGTAGAAACCTCATCCAAAATTTTGTCAAAAAAAGGAGAGCGTGCCGACAGAATCGTGGAGATATGTGTAGTTTATACTAAAATAAAAGTATCTGCTCTTTTGGAATAAATGATACATTTTATTACAAAATTAAGTGCGGCGCTCCTGTCTTAAACAGGTGTAACCTTTTTTACGTCACTAATTGTTATCCATTTTCCTACAGTTGTGCGAATGTGATATTGTTGATGAGCTCAGCATTGATTAAGCATTCATTAACAACCTAACTATTTATAATTAATTAATTGCGTGGTTATCTGAAACGTCATATATCGTAAGTTAACCCAATCTTGCACACAAAAATTAAAATAACAAAATAGTTATCAACAAAAGAGGCGGCGCTCCCGCTTTTTTAAATTACCATAGTTAGCGTAAAGCTAGAAATACTAATTCTAGTAATAAATGTCTGCATCTTTGTAAATTTAAGTCATAAAAATGGAAATACTTGGCTAAAGTGGGTCAAATAATTTAAATGCTAGTGGTTGTTAGTGAAACGTACAATTAAAATTCGAATCTTTCTGACATGCGATGTAATGTCATAAAATACCTGAAGTCGCTAAAAGTCATGGCTTTTTATTAGTAATCTAGGCACAGCGTTAAACAAATCCCTTTTAAAATAGATTAATATAACCTACAATCTACCATAAGTAGCCGCATTACGGCACTGCTTAATTCACCGGTTAATTAGAAGAAACCAATTAATAATGAAGACAAATAAGTGTTTTCAGAAAATTAATAATTAGAATGATATACAGGTACAAGCATAAATTTCCGTAAGTTCAAACGTTAAACCATTAAAAATTATAATTAGAATTCAGGATCAAATGTAAAACCATTATTCTTTGTTGGTTACAATTGTCTTTCTACATAAATTGCTCTAGGCGTGTTTTATGGACAAAAGAACTTCATGTCAATTTTCTTTTATTTCATTACTTTTGATGACATGTTGCCTGATATTAGTGAATGCAATATTGGCCGACAAATGGGCCTACTTCGAGACATTTGTCAACACTACTCCACAATACTATGAAGTATTAAATTTTGGTACTAGCTTAACATAACCAATTCCAGCGTTCTCCTGATCAGGATGTTTAATACCTAAAATAAGATGTTTATTATCAAATAAATCGAGTGGGTCCTCCGTCGAAACTAAGCGGTAACGCATTGAGTTCCTAGGTTTCTCAAAAAATATGTGTTAATCAAAATATTCGTCTCATGAATCTACTATCTTATGAGCAGAGCTTTAACACGTATAATTAATGTGTTGTGCTTTACGAAATCAAAATTGATTTAAGAAAATCGTCATCAAAAAATTGAGGTAGCCTGAGAATTTAAATTACTAAAGGTCAGTTTATCAATATACATACATATATGTAAAAATATATAACTTAGATAATAAGCATTTAATTCATCAACCCTCTGTACAAATAATTAAAATACTGTCACGGTCTCACCTTTGTCTTTAACTTATTTTGTATTAATTTTAGTAAGTACATTTAGTACGCCCTGTATATGACTATTTAAAATGTTTCTAGGGGTATACGGTAGTAAATAGTTATTTTTCTTATATTAATATTCCAGGAATGAAGGTCGAGGTCAATTAATAAACCTAATTCCGGAATTT
>JAHWXV010217518.1:0-19340 GCA_024586415.1 Phrixothrix hirtus | reverse complement strand
ATTAGGTTTATTAATTGACCTCGACCTTCATTCCTGGAATCCTAACATAAGAAAAATAATTATTTACTACCGTATACCCCTAGAAACATTCAAAACGCAAGTTTAAATATCTATATACAGGGCGTACTAAATGTACTTACAAAAATTAAGGTAAAATAAATTAAAGATAAAGGTGAGACCGTGATAGCATCCAAATATACAAAATTTGTATATCTAAATATTTAAATTTATCGGAGAAATCAGTTTTAGTAATTTTAAAGTTATTGTGCTAACAATTGATAATTAAATCAATGAAAATTGCTGAATGAAGTATAGTGCAACATCTATTTCACAGAATTCTGTCGTTAAAATAATCTCTCATTTTGTTTTTATCGTTTTTTATGAAACAAAATTTCATTTAATAAACTTAATGAAGAAAAATGTTTGAAAATGTTGCGTAACCTGAATTTTTCAAACTGTAACTAAAATCAATATACAGTAATAATCCTACTTGAAAGGGAATAATAGACTTATTTTTGACATTAATTCCTTTTAGAAATTCGAATTTTTTTACAAATCATTCGGCTACTACAGTATGGAAATTAGTCTTAACAGGGAATAAATAAAGTATTATAATAGTGCTTGTAATTAACGCAAAGTTTTGATTTACACGAAATTTACGATAATAAATCCACATTTATGAACAACTAAACCCTGCGGCTATACTCCTCTTTTAAGAAATTACTGGTTTGGTTTGCCGCTAGTGGTAGCCGAGTGCAATGTTTAGATTTGCACTGCTAAAATTCTAGCTCCAAGATGTGAGGTTCAACAATAAAAGTATTGCGTATGTAACGCCATAATATTTATTTTAAAACGAGATCAGTTGAGAAGGGAAGTTGTACATACATGCTACAATTGATCTACTTAGACTTATACTTTAAACTTGGAGAAATTGTTAATGTTTATAATCCCTAACTTTGCAGCAAATTGACTTACACGTGTGCGAACTATCAACCGAGGTTGCTAATTTATTATTTTTTAACAAAGCGAAGATTGTTTATTTAAATTAATAATAATTTAGGTTGTCAGTACATGTATTCAATTGCATAAGTTTGAATGCACGTCTAGATCTGAAAATATATTTAACATTCGCCGTGATCTAAGTATTTATATTGATTTTAATTCGAATTGTAACTGACTAATTACGTATTTTTTGAGCTGTAGCTGGAATCTAACTAACTGCTATTTATTCCTATTAACCATCGAAGCTTGTTTGGCTGTAATGTTTTATAAAAATAATTGTATTTGTACTTTGATTTTGACTACTTGATTAGCTCATTACCACGAAGGGAGTATATAATTGAAGTGGCCGGCTAAATGTACTTCAATTACTAAATATCAATTTACGGGTGATTTACTGAAATGATATAGCTATTTCTTTATATTTATTAAAATTTTTTAATTAAAATACTTAGTTTGTAATATGCACCAATGCGAAATTAATTCAATTACCGTTATAAACTCAAATATTCTTTTTATTAATATAAATAAATTATTAGCGAGATTCAATTTAGGTTAAATTCAAATAACAAATTTTTCTCAATTTATTATGACGTTTAATTGTTTGTAGAAATTTAGTTTCGAAGTGGCTCGGAGTTGTTGAAATAAATGTATATTTTCTTTGTTTTCTGTAGTTGCGAATAGCGGCGAGAGGGTGTGTTGTAAGAAGGGAGCACAGTATTATTTTGCCTTCCGTTTACGTCATCTAACAACGCACATTGGTTGAATAAACCGGTCTACATACTCTCCATTCTTTTTGTTATTTTTGATTTTAATTAGGGGTCTCTTTTCAAAATTGTGTAATTAAAGCATGTCGGGAAAGTCAAATACATTGGGTGGGTGTGTAGCTTAAATTTGAATGTTGGGGATTAATCGAGTTTGTGTAATTTAACAGAAGGTGTAATGAAGAAAGTTCGTTTGGTGAGCTGAATTACTTTATATTTTATGCTCTGATGTATGGAAAAACTTGTTCCGGTAACGTCAGTTTTTAAAAAATAAATTCCTATTTAACATTTATTCTTTCAAATACTCAAAGTTTGGATGTAAAATAATCAACAATAGTAGATTTTTAATATATACGAGGATCGTACTGGATGTTTCTGAATGTGGCAACACTGCAAATAATTATTTACAAATTTGAGGTTAGTTTAATGTGTCAGTTGTTTGCGAATAAGTTGCACCTTATTTGAAGTCAATATCTCGTTTCAGTAAGTTGTGAGAATTTTTTGAAAAATTAAAGTTCGGCTTAAAATAGAAGTGACGCGAGAACATTTTCGTGCCATGATTTTGCAAAATGCATTTCCGGGCAAAGCTCCAAGTCGGATGACCGTGTTTAATTTGGTCTAAAGATATTCAACGGGGGAGATCAACGCTTAAGGATGAAAATCATGAAGGTCGTCCGACTACCGCAACGACTTCAAATCACATTGATGCTGTTCGTTGCTTGATTGATGAAGATCGCCGGGTGACCTATAATGAAATTCATACATCCCTTGGTATTGGAATGACTGCAATTCAAACAATTCTTCACACACATTTAAGTGTGAAAAAAGTTCTGTGTTGTCGCTGGATACCACATCGTTTAATAGAGGAGCAAAAAAAGCAAGAGTTGACTGGTGTCTAGAAAACCTAGAAAGCTATCATGAACGTACGTCTAAGGCAGTTTACAATATCATTACAGGCGATGAAACCTGGATCCTACTGCTATGATCCATTAACTAAGCAGCAATCTTCCAAATGGATGTTTCAAAATGAAATGCGGCCCACAAAAGTGAAACAATCACGAAGTTGTGCTAAACAAATGATTTTTTCTTTATTCAGTCGCACTGGTTACATTTGCTCCGTTACTCTTGAAAATAAGAAAACAGGTATTACAGATTGATATACTCCCATTTGCTTGCCAACTATGTTCTTAAAAGTGCAGAAAAAACAAATTGTTCTGCATCATGGCAATGCTCCGGCACATGCTGGCAGCGGAGTTTCGTCAATCTACTGGAACCAAGTTAATGTAACATCCACCTTACAGCCCGGATTTAGATCCATGCGATTTCTTCCTGTTTCCAACTATTAAGAAGAAATTACTTGGAATCCATTTTTCAACACCAGAGGACGCTGTAAAGGCATTTGAAGAGCATGTTAGCGCAATATCCAAAGAAACCTGGGCTGCCTGTTTTACGGTATGGTTTCAGAGGATGTTAAAGGGCGTGAAATGTACAGGAGAGTACTTTCAAAAGTTATAAATATTGTTTGTTTAAATATGTCTTGTTATTACCCCGTATTCAAAAATATATAGTGTAGCCCTCGTATGTATTCAAAATTTATCGTATGTAAATTGTTTAAAATAATTGCTGCGCCGATAACGTTGGCCTTGTAGAAAACAAACTTGAACATCTGACCTTGGGGTCATCGCCGGCTTGTTATGCAGCAATATTAATTAATGCAGAAAATAACGTATAAGGGAACCTAATTTTTATCTCGTTTACTCCAACTGCCAGAAGCGACATTGTTTATTTATTCCGACAAATACAATTCAGCAACTAGTCAGGGCCTGATTTGCTCTACGCTTTGTTCGTTACAATTAATTGCCTACTGATATTTCCCACGCCCAAACTACTCGCATGTAATATTAGCTGTCACAAGTTTTCGAATTTTAAATTAAGATTTCCAAATTTTGAGTGTTACCTTATTAAAACCTCCTTTGGCTTGAAATTATAAAGGACACAGTTGCTTTCATTTTTTTACCTATCCGTATTAGGTGACTGCGCCAGTTAAATATTTGTCGGTTTGCTAATGATATAAATTAAATCACAACACCTCGTGTCTTAAGGTAGGATCCGACGTTATGCAATTTTATTATAAATAACATTTAACTAATCCTCTTTGATTCTGCAGAAAAGTTCTAATTCTGTTAGCGAGACGCATGAAATCATCGGAAGCTGTTATCGATACTTACGCTAAGCCATTCTAATACCTCCAGCATCACCAAGTAATCAATACAATTATGTACTCCGTAAAGTAATTTGCTTAGCTACAATTCATGATCCAAAAATACTGTGATTCAAGTTGTTAAAACATTAGTTTGTTTTTCATTATATAATTTGTTACAAATTTGGTGACATTTATTACAGCGTGTCAAGCTCGCCTATTAATATTAATTATTTCCATCTTATTAAAGCGCATAACAGACATAGCTTATCCACATATTAAATATAAAAAGACACGGCCTTTTTGAAAAGTGCTACTGAGCTAGGCTACGTGCCCAAAGCCTTTTTCCTTCATTACAGGATTAAATGCGGTAACGAGTGCTGAAATTGCGGTTCCGTTATATTCAGGTACGTTAATTATGTAATTGTCTTAACGATGTTTTTCTAAAGATCTTTTATTTATTTTTAAAAATCACGCTTTCGCAAAGGCCTTTTATTACTTCGATTTCTGAACTACATAACCCAATTTCTGTCTGAGGCAGACTGACTACAGACATATATTTTAATGTATTCAGGACGACTTTTATATGTGTGTTCCCCCCTGAACTTTATCGATAGCTAACTTTTAATATATTAAAACTCGCAATTTTCGCACTTATCGAACAGGATTTAAGGTTGCCGATTTTATATAATTTGTCTTTTAAATTTATAAATAAAAATAATAATTTTCAAATATCTTAAAATCCAAACTTAATTACTAGGAAAATGGGACGTTTGTGTTGTCTTTCACACACTTCACAAGATATGCCTTTATTGCCTCTAAATTTGTGTACGGATAAAGTAATAACGTCAAAGCACAAATAAGTGAGTCTGATCAATAAGGGCCAGTTATGTTTTTTATTTATGTTTACAAATTAAGTCGTTAAAAACGCAAATTATTGTACAAAAATGAAACCTACAACTTTTGCGTGCCTTTAAAACACAACTATTACACATATGCAGGTTATTGTGCTCACCAAACCAAGCGGATATGTGCCCAACTCTAAGTATGCTAAATATTGCAGCCATAACTACACAAACTTTTCATTTCGTTTTTTTACAACTGTAATAAAAACATCGATTTCGTTAAAAAGCGTATGCATTTACCCAAACACAATAATACGTAAACTGTTTTGCGACCTCATTTATTCAAATGAACAAGAACAATATGGTATGTCCTAGTATTTAATTTGACCTACTTTCACGTTATGCTTAATATACTCTTGCATCAGAACGGTGTTTCAGTATCATCTACCCTAATAAAAGTTTGTATCGATATCCTTGAACGTAAGGCAAATTTTGATGGAAAATTGAAAATCCCGCCTGGTTTATTAAAGGCCTTGCATTGGTTTCCTGAAAATTGCGTAAATCTCAACTACGACAAACCTAACAAATACTTGAAGCTCGGCGAATTGTCAACCTAAGATTCAGTATAGCACTGTTACGTGTTTTAACTGCAAGACATTGTATACGCCAAAAAGATTTAGCGTAAAACCCCCGTATGCATAAACCAGAGTTAGGAAGAGTTAGGGCGAGGATATTTAAATTACTTCAGAGAGAGTTACACGAAGGAAGATGACTTAATATATTTAGGAACAGTGACAGGGTGTTTAATAGAATCTTGGTTACTGCGCATTAACCTCAATTTATTAATTCTAGCCCTCAGTTTTGATCTACAGGCATATCTCATCTACTTTGTAAGAACAAATTTTCCATATGTGGTTAATTACACAAAAATGTTTCTTCCAAAAATTGCAAACATTTAAAACAAAACGTACCTGAAAATATCACTAAATATCTAGGTTAAACAAGCAGAAAAACGTATATTCGATTAAAAGAACGCGTCGTGCGTGCTAAAATATCTAAATCACCCAAGGACGCATGTAAATCAAAGTTTATACAACACAACATTGAACCAGATTTGAAGGTTATAAGGTTAACTGCCTCTAGCTTAACCGTACTTTAGAAGACATAATTTATTCATCAAGAATTTATTACGCTACTTTTTCAAGTTAAACAAAAATAACGACGCGATTACTGAGGTCGATATATTTTTATCTTAAAAATTACCGTTATAAAGCAAAAGCAACCTAATTATTATTGTAAGTAAATTTCCGGATTAACCTAACCCAATGACCCAGAGTCATGCAGTTTTATTACTTTACAGCCCTTATCAAATCGTTTAACCTTATTTCCTTTTTGAATGAGTATTCTATCCGTTTTATCTGTCACTTTTTCAACTTGTGGTAATCAAAAAATAAATTGCTTTACCGACTTATGCCCCAAAACTGTTTAAACAATATTCTTTATATCGAACATTATCTAGAATTTGTATGTATGTATGCTTAATTTATATGAAGGGCGTCAGAAATGATGTAATTATTTGAAAGCGGACCCATGATAATGCGGCACTCGACGGTTCGTCCTTTATCTTTAGGTAATTTCGCGTTTTTTGAATTTCAGGGATGCTCTTATCTACTTTTACATATTCATAATAGTGCAGTCCTCTTAAGTAATATGCGGCACACCGCTATATAAAATTTAACTTCTTGTATTTTTCGTTAAGAGAATTTTGCGTTTAAATAATTGCACTCAGTTACTCAATCTTAGCTTTAATATAAAATTTGGTACTTTTTACGGCGCAGAATTTAGCTGTAGTGCTAAGCGACTTCATTTTCACATTATTCTAATTTTCGCTCAAGTTATTTGTTATTCTATTTTTTTACTCAAATTCACGCTCGCGAAAGTTCAATACTATTTTTCGCCGAAAGCGATTGCTGAAGTAATTTAGAATTTGAATTCAAGAATTCAAGTAAATATTTCGCGCTTGAGTAATTTTCGCTGAAATAATTCCGCATAGTTCGCTGTCCATGCTTTAGATGCGAGTAATTGTGTTATTTCGTTCTTTTATTTGTCTCAAGTAATTGTACAATCGCGCTATTGGTATAGTTCTATTGTGCAATGATTAAATTTCATCAAAATTATTCTCCTAATTATTTGGAGCACAGTTTACAATTTCTATTTTGTGCTTGAATAATTTTCGCACTTATTCTAACTTCGCTCAAGTAATTTCTATTCCTTTTCGAAGTTACTTCACATCAAGATTATTTATTCATTTTCGATATACGTAAATTCACAATTTAGCGCAAATCTGGATGTCAAAATATTCGCTGCTGCTTCATATTTCAATTCAATAAATAAGTTCGAAAAAGCTATATATCGCGCTTACGAAATTTCGCATTATAATTTGGATGCGTTGAGTTACGCCAAAAAATGTATTCCGTATTTTGCCATTATCTATTCTCGGTAGCAAATTCATTTCGCGATAAATAAAATTTCGCAATTATTCACTCACGCAACTCATATTCGCACTTATGATGTGACTTCTGTGACTTCATGCGTGTCACGTTTAATTTTCTATACAGACTCACCGGTTCTTTATTTCGCAATTGATTCATTTCATAACTTTGAAGCATTTCTGAGCTCAACTCGTCCCGGCGTTTAAAATATTTATCTGCATGTTACAATTATTCGCGCTTAAGCAAATCGGATTTAGCGCGAATCACAATTTTAATGCGCCATTGTTAAATATTCCATATTTCAGAACCATTGTTCACAATTCATCTCGCGAATACTTGCGCTACAGTTTAGCATAAACCAAAGTTTATATAATTCACTATTGTTACATTTCAGAACCAACCAATTCACATAAATCGCTTTATAAGCGCCGCTTTGCTTTTAAATCATTTCACGAATATGTTATTTTCGAAGCATCATCGTTTATACGTCACAGTTATTCGCGCAAAAATAAATTTACAGTTCCACTATTGGGCGAACCAAAATTTCATTGCTCAGTTATTAAATAGTTGACAATTACCACAATTCGGCGTTGTTAAATTTCAGAATCGACCAATTCCACTCTTAATTAATTCGCAGAAATCAATTCACAAGTTCTGCATAATTTTTAAGATGTTCCGCGAACATTGCGCTTTGTTGCTTCATTCTTTACATGTCGCAATTACGGGCGCTTAGATAAATTCATAACTCTAGTGAACGAAAATTTCAATTCACGGACATAAAATAATAAGCAGATATTCGCTGTTTTAAATTTCAAAATCAGTCAGTTCACATGCTCCGCTATGCTTTAAAATCATTTCAGGAATACGTCGTCTTTGCTGCTTAATTCTTTACATGCCACCATTATTAGCACTTAAATGAATTCACAAATACAATTTAGCGCAATTAATAAATATTTCACATTTACCATTTTGCGCTGTTATTACATTTCAGAATTGACCTACTACTCTTAATTAGTTCTTTTGTTACTGCATTGATGACGTATCGCAATTTATTTGCACTTATGTAAATTTACTGCTTGGACTTGTAAAATAATTCGCTGTTTTTATTTCTGCACCAATAATTCCATTCTTGGTTGACTCATCTAAGTTATTTTACAACGTACACTTCCTCTTTCCGCTACTTCACTGTTAACATGTTTTAATTAATCGCCTTTAAGTAAATTCACAGCTCTGATTTAGCTTGTACCAAAATATCAATGCTTCATTTGGAATATATTTCGCGCTTACATATTTTTTCCGCTTTATTATTTCCATCTCACAATATTATTCGCCCTTAAATCACTTCGCAGCTGTAATTTAGCGTGAACGTACTTTTAATCTACAACCGCTAAATAATTCTACTTTTAATTACTACACTTGATTCAATTCACATTCTCTACTTCATGTCAACTTTTAAAATAGTTCGCTTGTTATTTTCACAGGTTCATTATTTACATTGTACAGTTATTCCCGATTGCGTAAATTCCCAAATTCAATTTAGCACAACGTGATTTTGATGCCCAAGTGCTAAAATTTTATGGTCAATTAATTTTTCTTCTAATTACTTTGCAATCTCTTCTTCATTTTCACTTTAAAAATATTTCGCGATTACATTATTTTCGCAGCTGAACTATTTAGATTTCACAATCATTCGTAATTAAGTAATTTCACATCTTCAATTTTTCAAGATACTAAATTTCAAAACAATTGGGTTTTTTACATTTCTAAATCGATTAACTGCAGTTTTAATAAACTGCTTTGATTCCATTTACAATCTCTGCCTCATTTACACTTTAAAAATGTTACGCGATTACGTCATTTTTGCAGGTGAACTATTTACATTTCACAATTATTCGCAATTAAGTAAATTCACATCTTCAATTTAGCGCGAACATGAATTTCGATGCACGAATGCAAAATAATTGGGTTCTTTACATTTCAGTTCCTTTTGTTCCATTTATATTCTCTGCTACGTTTTCACTTTAAAAATCTTTCGCTATTTCGTGATACTCGCAGTTGACCCATTTACATTTCACAATTATTGACAATTAAGTAAATTCACATGTTCAATTTAGCGCGAACGTAAATTTTAATGCACGAAACTAAAATAATTGGGTTTTATACATTTCGTAATGGACTAATCACATTTTTAATTAACTCCCTTGGTTCCATTTACAATCTCGGCTTCATTTTCACTTTAAAAATATTTCGCGATTACGTTATTTTCGCAGTTGAAGTATTTACATTTCATAATGTGATTAAGTAAATTCACATCTTTAATTTAGCGCGAACCTAAATGTTGATGCACGAATGCAAAATAATTGGGTCTTCTACATTACAGAATTGATTAATTCCTCTTTTAATTACTACCTTTGGTTCCATTTACAACCGCTTCTCCATTCTTACTTTAAATATATTTCGCGATTACGTCATTTTCACGGTTGAACTAATTATATTTCGCAATTAATCATCATTAAGTAAATTCACATCTTTAATTTAGCGCGAATCTAAATTTCGATGCATGAATGCAAAATAATTGGGTTTGCTACATTTCAGAATCGTTAACTGCAGTTTTAATTAACTCCCTCGATTCCATTTACAATCTATGTTTCATTCTTATTTTAAAAACTTTCGTTAGTACGTCACTTCAGCAGGTAAACTATTTACATTCTACAATCATTCGTGATTAAGCAAATTCACATCTTCAATTCAGCACGATACTAAATTTCGATGTACGAGTACAACACAATTGGGTTTTTACATTTCTGAATCTATTAACTGCAGTTTTAATTAACTGCTTTAATTCCATTTACAATCTATGCTTCATTTACACTTTAGAAATAACTCCTTTGATTCCATTTACAATATGTGCTTAATTTTGCCTTTAAAAATATTTCGCGACTACATCACTTTCGTTCGCAGGCAAACTATTTAGATTTCACAATTATTTGCGATTAAGTAAATTCACATCTTCAATTTAGTGCGATACTAAATTTCAAACCAATTGGGTTTTTTACATTTCTAAATCGATTAACTGCAGTTTTAATTAACTGCTTTGATTCCATTTGCAATCTCTGCCTCTTATACACTTTAAAAATGTTACGCGATTACGTCATTTTTGCAGGTGAACTATTTACATTTCACAATTAATCGCGATTAAGTAAATTCACAACTTCAATTTAGCACGAGCGTAAATTTCAATGTACGAATGCAAACTACTTGGGTGTTTTGTAATTCAAAATTGATTAATTTCCCTTTTTATTAATACCTTTGATTCCATTTATAATCTCTGCTTCAAACCCACTTCAAAAATATTTCGCGATTACGTTATTTTTGCAGTTGAACTATTTAGATTTCACAATCATTCATGATTAAGTAATTTCACATCCTCAATTTTGCACGATACTAAATTTCAAAACAATTGGATTTTTTATATTTCTAAATCGATTAAGTGCAGTTTTAATCAACTGCTTTGATTCCATTTACAATCTCTGCCTCATTTACACTTTAAAAATGTTACGCGATTACATTATTTTTGCAGGTGAACTATTTACATTTCACAATTATTCGCAATTAAGTAAATTCACATCTTCAATTTAGCGCGAGCCTAAGTTTCAATGCACGAATGCAAAATAATTGGGTTTGCTACATTTCAGAATCGATTAACTGCAGTTTTATGTAACTCATTTGATTCCATTTACAATCGCTAATTCATTTTCTCTTTAAAAATATTTCGCGGCTACGTCACTTTTGCAGGTGAACTATTTACATTTCACAATTATTCAAGAGTACGTAAATTCACATCTCAATGTAGCCTGTACATAAATTTTAATGCACGATTGAAAAATAATCGGGTTTTTTACATTTAAGAATCAATTTGCAATCCCTTCTTCATTTCCACTAGAAATATTTCGCGATGAAGTCATTTCGCAGTTAAACTATTTACATTTCACAATTATTCGGAATTAAGTAAATTGACATATTCAATTTAGGGCGAACGTAAATTTCATTGTAAGAATGCAAACTAATTGGGTATTTAACATTTCGGACTTGATTAATTCTCCTTTTTATTAACGCCTTGTGTTCCATTTACAATCTCTTCTGCAATCTCACTTTAAAAATATTTCGCGTCTACGTCATTTTCGCAGTAGAAATATTTACATTTCACAATCATTTGTAATTAAGTAAATTCATATCTTCAATTTGGCGCGATACTAAATTTCAATGTACGAATGCAAAGCAATTGGGCTTTTTACACTTTTGAATTGTTTAACTGCAGTTTTAATTAACTGATTGATTCCATTTACAATCTATACTTCATTTACACTTTAAAAATATTTCGCCATTTTCCCACTTCACAATCATTCCTGATTAAGTAAATTCGTATCTTCAATTTAGCGCAAACCTAAATTTCAATGCACGAATGCAAAATTATTAGTTTTTTAATTTTCAGAATTGATTAATTCCCCTTTTGATTAACGCCTTTGGTTCCATTTACAATCTCAGCTTCATTCTCGCTTTAATAATATTTCGCGATTACGTCATTTTTGCAGGTGAACTATTTACATTTAACAACTATTCGCAATTTAGTAAATTCACATCTTCAATTTAACGCAAACATAAATTTTAATGCACAAATCTAAAATTACGCATTTAATTAAGTCCCTTTGTTCCATTTAAAATCGATCTCTGTTTCATTTTCACTTTAAAAATACTTCGCGATTACCTTATTTTCGCAGTTGAAGTATTTACATTTTATAATTATTCGTATTTAAGTAAATTCACATCTTTAATTTAGCGCGGACCAAAAGTTTGATGCACGAATGCATAATAATTGAGTTTTTACATTTCAGGATCGATTAATTGCTGTTTTAATTAGCTTCGTTGAATCCATTTACAATATGTGCTTAATTTTGTCTTTAAAAAAATTTGGCGACTACATCACTTTCGCAAGAGAACTATTTAGATTTCACAATCATTCGTGATTAAGTAATTTCACATCTTCAATTTTGCACGATACTAAATTTCAAAACAATTGGGTTTTTTACATTTCTAAATCGATTAACTGCAGTTTTAATTAACTGCTTTGATTCCATTTACAATCTCTGCCTCATTTACACTTTAAAAATGATTACGTCATTTTTGCAGTTGAACTATTTAAATTTCATAATTATTGGGGATTAAGTAAATTAGCATCTTTAATTAAGCCTGAACCTAAATTTTGATGCACGAATGCAAAATAAATTGGTTTTTCCATTTCAGGACCGATTAATTGCAGTTTTAATTATCTCCTTTGATTCCATTTACAATCTCTGCTTAATTTTCTCTTTAATAGTATTTGACGACTATCTCACTTTCGTCAATTACTATCTCTACTTCATTTTAACTTTAAAAATATTTCGCGATTACGTTATTTTCTCAGTTGAACTATTTACATTTCACAATTAGTTGCGATGAAGTAAATTCACATCAATTTAGCGCGAACGTAAATTTCAATGCACGAATGCAAAATAATCGGGTTTTTTACATTTCAGAATTGATTAATTCCCCTTAGTTAATATCTTTGGTTGCATTTATTATTTCTGCTTCATTGTTACTTTAAAAATATTTCGCGATTGCGTCATTTTCGCAGTTTTTTTATGTTTCACAATCATTCATGATTAAGTAAATTCATATCTTCAGTTTAGCTCCAAACTAAATTTCAATGCATAAATGCAAAACAATTGGGTTTTTTACATTTCTGTATCTATTAACTGCTATGATTCCATTTACAATCTCTGCATCATTTACACTTTAGAAACGTTTCGCGATTGCAGGTGAACTATTTGCAATTCACAATTATTGGCGATTAAGTAAATTCACATCTCCGTTTTAACGCGAAGGTAAATTTCGATGCGCGAATTCAAAATAATTGGATTCTTTAGATTTCAAAATCGGTTCAGTTCCAATTGGCTCCTTTGGTTCCATTTACAATCTCTGCTTCACTCTCACTTTAAAAATGTTTCGCGATTACGCCATTTTCGCAGTTGAACTATTTATATTTCACAAGTATTCGCGATTAAATAAATCTACGAAGACTAAATATTTCGCTGTTACACTTTAGAACCGATTATTCCACTTTTAATTAATTTGCCTAAATCGATTAACAATAGCTACACTGTTTTTAAGATATTTCGCAAATTAGTCGCTTATGCTACGTTTCAGGTTCGTTTGGTTCAATTTACAATGAGTTTCATTATTTACATTTCACTATTATTCGCGCTTAAGTATATTTACTGTTTTAATTTCGCATGAACCTAAGTTCGACGCACGAATGCTAAATAACTTTTTTTTTACATTTTCGATCAATTTACCTTGATCAATTCATAATCACTACTTTACTTTTAAGATATTTCCCGAATTAGTCAGATTGTATATTTCTCAGATTACATGTCACGTTTATTTGCTCTTAATTAATTCACAGTTACAATTTTCTGCAAACGTAATTTCGATGCACGATTGCAGAAATTTGTTGTTACACTTAGAGCCGATTAATTCCACTTTTAGTTAATTCTCTTGGTTCTGTTTACAATTATTGCGTCACTTTCGCTATTTCTTTATTTACATCTCACAATTATTTTAGCGTAAGTAAACTTACAGCTTCAAATTCGCGTTGTTACATTTTAGAACCGATTAATTCCATCCTTAATTAATTCTCTCAGTTTTGTTTACAAATCCTGTTTCATTTTCACGTTTTCATTATTTACATTTCACTTTTATTTGCATTTAAGTAAATTTACAACTAAAATTTCGCGTGAATGTAAATTTCAATGCGCGAAAGCTAAATAATTCGCTGTTATATTTTAGAACCGATTAAATCAACCTTTAATTAATTCCTTTGGTTCTTTTTACAATTGCTGCTTCACTTTTTGCAGTTTCATTATTTTCAATCTACAATTATTCGCGCTTAAGTAAAGTGTTACATTTAACTTTTAACTAATTCCCCTAGTTCTATTTAAAATTCGCCCTTCACTGTCGCAGCTTCATTATTTACATTTCACAATTATTCGCGCTTAAGTATTTGCAGCTTCAATTTCGCGTGGCTTAGATTTCATTGCACGAATGCTAAATAATTCGCTGTTATATTTTAGAGCTAATTAATTCCACTTTTAATTATTTTTCTTGACTCTGTTTACAATTCCTGCTTCACTTCGCAACTTCATTATTTAAATCTCAAAATTATTCGCGCTTAAATAAATATTCAGCTTGAATTTCGCGTAAATGTAAATTTCATTGCACGAATGTTAAATAATTTGTTGTTACATTTTAGATCCGATTAATCCCACTTTCAATTATTTCGCCTAAATCTATTTCGTTTTTAAGATATTTCCTGAATTGGCCGCTTTGGGTGCTTTTCTAGTAAATTGAATTGAGAATTTTAATATAGCGTAAACGTAGTTTTGATATACGATTGTTAATAATTGTTGTATAAATTTCAGAACCGATTAATTCTATTTTTAATTAATTCGCTTGGCACAATTCGCAATCTCTCTATTTTTCGATTTCGTCATTTTCGCATCTTCGTTATTTAGTTTTCACAATTATTCGCGCTTAAGTAAATTCATAACCTCAATTTAGCTCGAATTTAAATTTCAATGAACGAATTCCAAATAGTTCGCTATCACATTTCAGATCCGAGTAATTCCACTTTTAATTAATTCTCTTACGTCAATTCACAATTTTCTACTTCGTTTTTAAACATTGCGCGAACAAGTCGCTTTCAGTTCCAATTTAGCGCAACCGTAATTTTTTTACGTTTCAGCGCTAATTAAATCCACCTTAGTTAATTCGCTTGGTTCAATTCACAATCTCTGCTACATTTTTGGGACATTTCTAGTTTTACTAAAGTTACTAAATTATTCACTGTTATAACATTTCATAATTGATCGTTTTGACTCTTAATTAATTCTCTGTTTCATTTTTAATGCTTCATTACCTTTTATGCTTCATTTCACACATAATTAAGTTGATGAGTCCTTAAAAAATTTAATATGTTTGCTGTTGCTGTAAGTAATTTCGTAACTGAAACATTTCGCAATCGCTTTACTGTTTCAATTTACAATTTTCGCTATTACTTGAAGCATTTTGTAGACAAGTTTATCTATTTTACTTATCATTGTATCTCTGAATTTCGAAACTGCCGTTGTATTTAACACATTTGATCGATACCGTGATGTTTGTATAAATTCTGATTCGTACTATTTTACGTCGAAATTACATGTTTCAGCAATTTAGAAGTTTCATCGCGTACAAGTTTAATTGACGTATAATAACTTTATGATTGCTCTACTTTACCAACTCTATAATTTGTTATATTACGATTCGCTTCAATAAGTTGAAAAACTCGTTACCATATTTATGACATTTCGTCGATATCCATTTCTGCGTTGTTTTACTTTGAGGTAATTAAACAAATACTTCATTTTCTGACATTTTTGTTGTACTACCGCTTTAATACTTAAGACATGTTAAAGGTTTTATATTTTACTCTGATACTGCATTTCTTGACAGCTACAAAACATTTTACATTACGCAAGTATTATTTCGCTTAAATAAATTTACACACGCGTCATGCCTGAGGGATTGCTCCGACAGCTGCTCGATTTTGATTCTGATAACATCTCAGCATTTCACATATTTATTGTTAATTCTTTCGCATATAAAAATTAACGGAATCGATGCCATGCGAATAGCATTTCGCCGACACTCATTCTTTGCGAAGCGGAATTGTTTCACGATTATTTATCTTGCTACTTCTATTATTCCGTCGCATTGTTACTGAAAATACAAAAAGACTTCATTTTGCTCTAAACAAATTCACTAATACTTCATATCACGGCATCTATTATAAAATTTCACAATTGTAAGTATTATTTTAATTATTCGCTAAAATAAATTCACACGCTTGAGGAATTTCGCTAACAATTATTCTGTCTTGATTTTGATAACATTTCAGCATTTCGCAACTTTATTGTAAATTCTTTGGTTTATGCAGATTAACTGTAACGAACGTTTTTGTTAAATATTTTAAATATAAATTTAAAACTCATTTATTTAATACTAATTACAGTTATTAATTTATTATCAAATGCAAATATATTCGGCAGTTTATTGTTTGCAGCTCTAAATAGAAACCAAACTCTAATTATGGAGTTAAACGCAGCATTCATTTCCATAATTAGATTTGGTAATTGAATATCTTCCATACATTCCTACACTCAAATTACAAATTTTGCCTTATTTCGATTTTATACCGCTAGATGATTTATGTTGCTTAATTTTGGTTACTTCGATATTAATAGAGATGGTAGCTTTAAATGTGCGTTCAATTTTTACTCCCGCCCGGATCAAGGACATGAGAAGCATATGTAGGTAAAAACTTGAAAATGCAGAAATTTATTTAAAAAAAATAAATTTCAATTATTAGTGTTGCTAAAAACAGTTTTTTATACATATGTACATTTACACATTTTACTAAGCTGAATTTAATTGAAACCTTTTCTACGCTGTAAGGTCCAATTAGGCAAGCTATTGTTGTCTCTCTCTCTCTCTCCCTCTGACGTAGTTTAATTTATATTTAGTTTTGAAGTAAGCTGGGCTGATTGGACTGATTTATAGGTCAAGTCAAACGGGCACAATTAAGCTTATTTAGTGCAATTCTTCACGTTTATTTGAATTTTACCTGTCAACCGGCTTCAAAGTGATTCTACCTTTAACTTTGGGCTACGAATTTCTAATGTAAGCAATGAACAGTAACTTAAAATTTTATTTAACACATTGGGAAATACAATAAATGTTGCGCCTTTATTTACTTGAAATATAAACAATGACTGTGTAAGTATTTAGTTGCATCTCCGTCAGCAATTGTAAACAAGTCTAGTTTCTACAATTTTAAAAATACGAATGCATTGAAATTGTTTTCAGTTACGTGCATTTCTACCTTTTTGCGCAGATATTTCGAGATAATTTAATTTATTCGTAACTTATATAAAGTATATTATTTTTAGATAATTATTAACTTGTATTAATTAATCTTCTTAGGATCAATTGCAATTCGGAGGTGGTTTGCGGAATCTTCACACTATGTCGTCAACTTTCAGTGATTTCACTGTATCTGGATGCAAAAGATGCTACTCGCTTTTGTTGTGCTACTAATATATACTTTATGTGTATCCATGGCAACTAAATTGTAATTTTTCTTCGCCTAATTTCAAAACTATTCGGCATCTCATTTCACTTAAAAATATGTTATATTACATTTAATGAGGGTCGTTTTCTTTTTGTTGATACTCGCTCATTTCTCTTCGCGTAAATTATTTTTTGTGACTATGAGTATTTTAAAACTAAGTAGCGATTTATTTTCTAGCAACTCAATTATTTAGGAATCATAAACATTTCCGTCTAAAGACTTAATAAATATTAGGAATTTAACAGCAACTTGGACATGCCACTTTGATAGCGTTTATGTCGAAGTTGCGTCTTCGATCTGGTATAGAAATTCAAATATAGGTAATGTACACGTGTTTTTGTTCCCGGAATTCAACATCTACGTCTTCAATGCGTTGCTTTTAAACTTTACAACGTAATGATTTATTAGTTTTGGACTGTTCTGTGTCAACTAACTAAATCCATAAAATAATTTCGTTATCGAATTTAGTATTAAGCGAGTTTTATATTTAACAAACTGTTTGATCCCACATCTGTTAAACACCGTGAATTAGTATCTATAATATTTTAAGGCACTAAATTGTTTCGAAATTTAATTTGGTGACAGTTGTTTACATACAACTCATTATAGTCTGCAATTAAATCTGCTTATAATTTAATTTAAAAAAATTCCATTAACATCTTTTTAATTCAGGCAGACTTTCGAAATCTGTTAGCTTATGTTAGCTTAAGAAAAAAGCTGTAATATTTTAAAGATTTTGCGAAGACGTAGTAACAGGAAAATTTTGTTTCCTCCGTTATGTTTATATAATTCATTTAATTTATTCTTCTTGTGTTACTTTCAAAAAGTTTTATCTGGTAGTAAACAAAACTTTCAATTTTTAAAAGGATTCTTTGTTTTAGTTTTCTCAATTTATAAAACAAAATTTATTTTTAAGTGCCATCTCGTTGTGATTCCTTTCGACCTAATTTGTTACCTTGCGTTATTTCAGATCTCAGTCAAAATCGGATTTATAGCCGATTTTACACTTAAAAGCGTTTATAAAATTCGGATACCATTTAAACTCTAAGTTTCAACATTGAATAATTATCTACCCGTTTCAAAATATCCTTATTTAAATAACATCGTTATAAAAGTTACTCAAAGATCCTTTATTAAATTTGTAATGTAACTTCAGCCCTATTAACTCAAACATACCGAAAAGTTGTGTACGTCTAAGGCGAAATTCCTAAAAGTTGAAAAAGTTTATTTTGCAGATTTGTGCTACTTTTAACTGTATTTGATAAAAATTCATTTAAAACTTCAAAGTGTACAGTTCACTGCATTTCTAGAACCATCTCGCTTTTGTTTTTATAAAAAATGAGATAAAATATATATTTTTGTATTTCAAAGAGATGCTGCCTTAATTTAGAACAGAAATGGACGACAATACTTAATTTTCTTTATAAATTACAAATTCTATTATATTAAAATGGAATTTAAGTCTTGATGGAACGGACATACAACTCGAATGCTATCCCAATCAAAACATAAACCCTGATGTATTGCAATATTCTGTCCAAAACATCCCAAGGATGCCAAAATTGCAAAACCTAAAGCAAGACATTGCCAATAAATAAAAAAACTTGGCGTACATAATGTAACATTCATAAATTAAATTAAAATCTTACCCCTTTAACTGTTACATAATTTTTGTGCAACTCAACCCTCAATCAAAATACATGCCTATAAATTTTACACGTTAGCAAGTACCATGTAATTATCTCTTATCTAAACCAAAGCGAAAAATCTCCT
>JAHWXV010217495.1:0-18176 GCA_024586415.1 Phrixothrix hirtus | reverse complement strand
GTATTAATTTGTACAAAAGAAGGTTACAAAATTAATTTGTAATATTTCAATAAAAATTAATGCAAAATTTAGTAGGACAAATTATTGATACATTAAATATTCCTATATAAAAATTGGCAAAAACTGTAAATAATCAAAATTGACACGGTAGTCAAAAAACTATCGTGACAACACACTATATTCTTTCTAAAACTTCATCAACACTTCACACTACAGGTGATTTCGCGTGGCAGAATTAAATACTTAACTACTAAATGAAATTAAAACAGTAACATTTACATTGGCCACAACAATGGAGGGTTGTGGTTATTTACAAAAATTACATTAATAATCAAACCTTCATTATTGATATGACATATATTGATATAAATTGTACAAATGAAACAAAGAAAGCAACGTTAAACGAGATTACCCTGTGTGTTTTAGTTCTCACGAAATTAAGTTACGGTACACAGTAATAACTAAGATAAAATACATGATAGGTAATAAGCTAAATTTTACACACAAATAGATGATTTAAACGTTCATTACTGATGTGTAGGGAACTGATATAGTTGTCTTTCGCCCAAGAGGAATTATAGAACCCTTCTTTAGCTCCTTTAGCATTTTAATTAAAATAAAATTAGAAAGTTACATCCCGTCTAGTCTTTATTAGTGACTGAGCTATAAATTTTACAACGGGGGTTTATTATCAAAGCCGGTAGCGAGACACACTGATTTTTTAAATTTGAGATAATTGCAATTTGCACTTACAGACGAAGCAGCTAGCGTAAAGTTGTTGCTCCCTAAATATTAGATAACTGGCAAACCCTCGGGGTGGTTGCGGACAAATTACTGCTATGCTCTTAGTTTATTGAGGAAACATCCCGAAATACGGAATTCCCATTACAGATTCAGGTTGGATGGTAACAAAATGAACTCCATAAGACAGATGATGGTTATCTATAAAATTAGAGGAACACTAAGCACTTCCCTAAAATCACAGCTACATCACGTCATGGTTTACTTATAACACTCTAAGGACTATTGGCTGTTCTTAATTTTTCTTCCCTACCGCATTCTACCCCACCCTCCGTTTTGTAAGATCATATCATTTCAGTAACGCTGCAAATCCCATGTTATTTTCAACGTAGCCTTTATTCACGGTTTCCTACTAAAATATGACATATTCGGCAACGCATCTCCTTCATGTTTCTCATTATTACAATTTCCCAGAAACGAATTGCGTTTATTACTGCCTTAATGAAGTACATTATTTACTTTGACTAACGGAATGACATTTTTATTAACATAACATTCTATATTTAGCTCTTTAAAGATGCGATAACTAACCAGCTTCAATATATTGTATATCTGAGCTGACGTAAGGTTTTCACAGCTGCAAACAACTTCTACATTTGTATGAGAGTTAAGGGCTTGCATTATTGGGTATTCTACGAGGTACATCGCAATAGTTCAATAAAAAGGCAGATTATGCTTAAATAAGGGATGTTTTTAAAAGTTTAAGATTTGAATTGACTTTTTAATTAAAATATTATAAGTATTTAATACAATTCGTAAAGTATCTTGATGTTTTATTAATTTAAATAACGTAAATACCACAAAAAACCAGCTAGAGCTGGTCCAAGGTTGGTATTCACCAATATTTGCTACGACGGTGGAGCTTTGGAAAGTCCAAACGGCATTGGCTTGAACTGAAACACGCCTCTGTTGGGAACAGTAAAAGCAGTATATCGTTTTGATGTTTCACACATAGTAATCTGCCAGTACGCAGATTTTATGTCTTAAGAAGTGATATAACGGGCGTTACGCAGACGATCTAAAATTGTAGACCCATAAGAAATTGGCTACGCGTCCTTATCAGAATCTTTATTTAATTTTCGGGAGTCTACACAAAGACGGTACGATTGGTCTCTTTCTTCTTGACTAAAATGATGGGAATTGACCAAGCACTACTGGATTTTTCAATAACGTCAAGAAATTACATTTTATCTATTTCAATATCAATTTGTTTCTAGATGGCAGGCGAAACAGTATAGTATAGTTGCTTAATAGGTAGAGATGAAGTCTTAATTTGATGTTTAATTGATTTAGCACAACCTTAGATGTTTTAGGCAGTCAAAAAATATTTTTCCATAAGGTATTTTAATTTTGAACACTATTTAAATGTTAAATCGATTCGAGATTGCAAAGGAACTGAAAGTGAAGTTATTTCTAAAAGTTCAGGTTTTGAAAAATGAAATTCGCCTTTAAAAATGTCAGGCACAATAGCTATTTCTTTCCAAAAATCTATGCCCAAAATGAGAGCATGCGGTATGTCAGAAATAGCTAAAATGTCTAATGAAATTGTTTTGTTATATAAAGTCAACGGTAAAGTTACGGTACCAAAAGTGGTTAAATAATTTCCATCGGCAATGCGGCATTCAACGGAATTCTTTTTATTGGGTTTTAAATTTAAATTTGACAAAAGTTCCCAACCTGTTGAACCAAGAATTGTGCTATTTGCACCTGAATCTAAGAAAGCAGGAATTTGGATAGCTAAAACACCATAGTAACATAAGGTCGATGGTCTTCAGAAGATTGTTCTAAAACATAATTTAAAATTGCGGCATTTTGACTATATTTTTGTTTACGGGAATCGGTAATATTCTGTACGTGTTGAATCGATTTAGAAAAGACCCAAGAGGCGCAACGATTCTTTATTGCCTCCGGCATCCATTTCTTGAATAATGAGATTTCAAACATTTAGGATAAGGGTAGATGGTGAAGTCCTTTTTACCACAACAAAAACAATAAATTCTTTATCTTTCTGATTTACAAACAGTAGCTCTGTGACCAAGTGTGTCGCAATTCTAACACGTGATACGAGAATCATCAACGATGGTATGGCGATAAAATGAAGTAGTGTTTGGTTGTTGATTTCCTACATTGGCGGTATGACTATTAGATGGGTTTTGAGTCGAAACGATATTCAAAGAAACTGGGGTTCAAGCTAGATCAAGTTCAAGTTCGGCTTTACGCCTTGACGGAGGCACAAAATGACTAGCGGTATCCCGAACTTCTTCCATGTTCCTTCATAAAGAAATTAAATCATTAATTGAACTGAGAGTGACTAAACCTAATTGGGTTTGATAGAATGGTAAAATATTTCGTAACAAAATTCGTAGTTGACGGTCTTCGGTCATTGGTTCATTTAATCTTGCGAACAAATTCCACATAACAGTAACATAAATTCCGATACTCTCGGTTTGGCCTTGAGTTCGGTTACGGATTCCATGATATAATTTTTCGTCATAATTGCTAAGCAAAAATCCGGCCTTAAGGGCTTGTACTAATTCAATCCAAGAATGGACATCATTTCGTATGGAACGGTACCAAACAAGTTCTTTATCTCAAAATAAGTCGGCGGCTTGTTGGAATAAATCATTATCAGAAACACTGCGTGACCGCTGTAACTCAGCAGCACGCTCTAAAAACTATTCCCAGAGGTATAACGACTACCAGAGAATTTAAGATTCGACTTAACAACAGGAATTAATTTTTTAGATAAGGATTGTAACGCAACCGCTAAATTATCTAGTTCAACGATAAGCTTTACACTAGGACTACCTAGGTCCTGTTTAGCTTCGGTATTTAAAGATGCGGGGGGTTTGATGTTATTTCCATCCTTACACGCTTCGTACTCACTTAAATCAGATAGTTCGCCTTTACTGGTTGTTATTTCAGAAAAAAGTGACATAATTTCGAACTACGTCATAAAAAAACAAATTTTATTCATAAATTCTTGTTTGAGTATAATTTTAGAATCAGATGTTGGCACAGAGTTATCAATTATGCCCAATAAAAATGCGATGTTACTTCCAACTAAACCAGATTGAGTTTAGTTATGGTCATATTCAAAAATTTTAAATTGTTCGTCCAAAAAGATAAAGTGTTCTTCAATGGCTGTCGTGTCCTCCGAAAAAGAATAAGGATTGGCAGTAACAAACGGTAAGGGTTTAACTTTTGAAAGCGCAGAACGTACAGAGCGGTGTAAAGATGTTAAAAATCCTTCAATAGAAAGTCTTCTGATACGTAATTCGTAAATAATTTGTTCTTTAGTTAATGACATTACATGTAATTTAAAGGCCATCTCGAAAATGACTAAAAACAAAATAAAAATAAAAATTAAAATTATGACTGAGAGTACTAAAAAGTTCGAAACTGGACTTCAGTTTTCTATATACACAAATCAAGGCCACACGTTCGAGCGCCAATAATAATTCTGTAATAAGACGAAATCGAAATGACGCATGTGGCACAATCACCAGGGTTTAACCACGGCCGGCAAAGCCACAGTGGAGCAAGGCGTGGTTCTTCCCTCTGCGAAGCTAAACACTATCGGGAAAATAAGTTTAAATCGGTAAATATGGGGGCCACTGTTTCCAAGACCACTGCAGACAGGTGATGTTCGAAGAACACCCTGTATGTTTCGATATCAAGGATCTTGCCTTGTTAAGCGGAAAACAGCCGTTAACGGTACTGCAGTAACGAGATTCAAAAATGAAAAAAAATACTCTTATGCTAACGGTGCACATTCACTTAAGATCACACTGTGTATAAAAGGAATCAATGAACTGATGCTAACTAAAAATTCAATTACCAGTTACGTTACTTGCACAAATTGAAAGCATGACGTGCATAGATTAAGATAACTAAGGACAGGTTCCAAAACGGACCACCCTGTATTTTGAATTGGCGGTACTTATTTTTGATAACTTTAAGTTGCAACACGCATAGGTAAAAAAACATTGCAAGTTGCACGAATTATTTTTAAAAATTCTGAATGCAGTTTAATCTGTAATCAACGTTTGTAACAAAAGCTTCCTTATACACTTTATCAAATAATGATTGTGAATCAAATAGTAAACTTGGCCAGGCAACGCCGAATTGATGTGGCCATAACTTAACCAGTTGTACGTAAATAAATAAATAAAAGAATGAATAGAGGACTTAACACACTATATTGCTTCCAAAACTTCATCAACACTTCACACTACAGGTGATTTCGGGTGGCGGAGTTAAACACTTAACTACTAAATGAAATTAAAACAGTAACTTTTGCATTGGCCACAACAATGGAGGTTTTTGGTTATTTACAAAAATTACATTAACGATGGATTTACAAATCCCTTAATAATCAAACCTTCATCATTGAGATGACATATATTGATATAAATTGTACACACGAAACAAAGAATGCAATGTTAAACGAGAGTACCCTGTATGTTTTAGTTTTCATGAAGGTAAGTTACGGTACACAGTACTAACTAAGATAAAATACATGATAAATAATAAGCTAAATTTTACACACAAACAGATGATTTAAACGTTCATTACTGATGCGTCGAGAACTGATATAATTGTCCTTCACCCAAGAGGAATTATAGAATCGTTCCTTAACTCCTTTGGCATATTAATTAAAATAAAATTAGGAAGTTACATCCCGTCTAGTCTTTATTAGTGGTCGAACTATAAAGTTTACAACAGGGGTTTATTATCAAAGTCGGTAGCAAGACAAACTGATTTTTTAAATGTGAGATAATTGCAATTTGCACTTACTGACGAAGTAGCTAACGTAAAGTTGTTGAAGCGGAAGCCGGTTCTTTAAATATTAGATAACTGGCAAACCCTCGGGGTGATTGCGGACGAATTACTGTTCTGCTCTTGGTTTGTTGAGGAAACATCCCGAAATACGGAATTCCCATTACAGCTTCTGGCTGTATGGGCACAAAACGAACTCAATAGGACAGGTGATGATTATCTATAAAATTAGAAAAGCACTAAGCACTTACCAAAAATCACAGCTACAGCACGTCATGGTTTACTTAGAACCCCCTTAGGACTGCAGACTGTTCTGACTTTTACTTCCCAACCACATTCTACCTCCCCCCTTTTGTTGAGATCATATAATTTCCGTAACGCTGTAAATCCCATGTTATTTTCAACGTAGCCTTATATTCATGGCTTCCTACTAAAAGCTAATATCATCGGCGACGCAACTCCTGTCTGTTTCTCATTATTACAATTGCCCAGTAACGTATTGCATTTATTACTGCCTTAAAGAAGCACATTATTTACTTGAACTAATACGGGATGATATTTTTATGAACATAACTATATTTAGCTCTTTAAAGACGTGATAATTAACCAGCTTCAATACATTGTACTTACGAGCTGACGTAAGGTTTTCACAGCTGCAAACAACTTCTACATTTGTATGAGATTTAAAAGCTTGCATTATTTGATATTCTACGAGGTACATTGAAATAGTTCAATAAAAAGGCAGATTATACTTAAATTAAGGGATGTTTTTAAAGCTTTAAGATTTGAATTGAATTTATAATTAGAATATTATAAGCACATAATACAGTTCGTAAAGCATAATGATATTTTATTAATTTAAATAACGTAAATACCACAAAAAGGCAGCCAGAGCTGACAATGCGCTACAAAAATAGTTGTCATATCATTATAGTGTTTTAGGATGTACATCTGTGGCAGCTGTCGGTGAGCTACAAATTATTTCTTAAACCTTCAGCGGAAGAATTCCAATTTACCACCAAAAGGTGGCGTAGATGACATATAACATCCATTCGTACTTAAACATTCAGCATGACATAATAAGCTAAATCTCATTAAATACGCCAATAGCTTTATTTTACGGATTATGTGTAAAAATAATTGGTAATTGGTAGGTATAACTTAAGATACTATTGAAGTAGTTTTACGTCAAATAATAAATAAATTCAACGTGAAGTGAACAAATCACAAACTTAATCTAATATATTGTAAAATATATTATTGAACATCACTTGTATTCTAAATTGAATGTAGTGTAATAAATTATATTAAATAAATGAAAGTCGGCATACAACTAGGCAGTGTGTTGTATCTTCTGATTATTTTATTTCGGCTTCGTCTACATTGAATATATCTACCTCTACCTCCGGGTACTTTCATAGATGATATCTCCTCTGCGGTGAAAGTATTTTAGAAGAATTACATTTTGGATTATTACTTTAATTTTTCTTTGTGTTTCTTGTTTCAGTTGTGAAATTTTATTTCGTTTTACCAACTGTAATATGATCAATTACAACGCTGTTTCTTTCAAGGCTAGATCAAATTTAATTTTATTGTGCAGATTGTGATGCTTGAATACATAGAGACTGTTAATTGCAGCGAAATTGATTAGACTATAAAAGTTAGGTGTGGGCCATTGCCCCGTGTTATTGGCAACATTATTATTTTCACCCATTTGGTCAAGGACATCGACTCCAATTTTTGTTCGATTATAAGAAGGTGTTACTTCAGATTCTATTAAATTCCCGGTGTCATCGTCAATATCCTTTCCACTATACATTGCTGATGATAGCTTCGTTTTTTTGTTACAGTACGGCACCATGTGACTTCAATAAACGTTTCTCTTACTTATAGATAAACTTTCTTTTGGAATTTGTCATATATTTTGAGGTATTGTTCTCACATATGCGGGTTTCTTCTTACGTAATAACTTTTAACCAAAGAAAATGTAAACCGGTTATCACCTGTAATGTTTAGCGCCCTTCCACTAGTTTAACAAGGCATAAAGCAACATCCTCTGATATATTGCTTGTCGTATGGAGTCCTGCGCGTGGGGTTCCTAGGTACGCTTCCAGATTCGTAACATAAATTTTTTAGGCATGTATTAACGGAATGGATGTCACCATCTAAAGCCATCAATTTCTCCTTCACCGTAAAATATTTTCTTGAAATGTAGCATTCCTTAAACTTGTTAAACAACATATAAAAAATCTTCTTACAGCCGCCCCATGCCAGTTTATCCGTTGCTCTTCTTGTTTCACGATATCGTAAATTATCAAAACATATTCATGTTCGAAGAAATCTAAATTAATTTTAAGACTTTATAAGCTAGCAAGATTTTAAGCCAATTCCTTGCGAGTATCCCATAACTGATGCATAACTTTTCAGGAGTATTTAAGTCTGCCAATTACATATAATGAGTGATTGATGCTGATATTTCAAAAGGACCTGTATGCCTACCATCTTTGTCTCGTTCATAATGGTCTTTGACTTCATCAACTTGGATATCATCATCATTTGTGTGAAACCATCATAGAAAAATAAGTTAAAGGATTCTATGATGGTCGTTGTCTTCCTAGCAATACCTTTTGAACTCGGAAGGTGTAGTAAAATATTTCTTGATAAAATACGTACACTTTCACGTGGAGTATCCTTATTCCACTTTTTTTGTGCATCTTTCGGAACATAGTACTTTGGTAGAAGCGTTAATCGGTTATAGCTATCACTATCGGACCCTACGGCAGTTTTCTACTCCGAATCTATATCATGTGTGCTCTCAAGTACATAGTATTCATTTTCACTATCCCCTTCGCTATCAAAAATCTCTTCGCCTTTGCATTGAACATTAGTTTCCTCGCAGCATTTCAACTATATAGTTGGGTCTTTGTTCTCCTATTAGATTTACTAATATTGATGTATTTTTAGGATTTACTAGAAATAGAATAAAAATGCTAGATATAATTTTAGTTATCGTTATTTGCTTAAGCAGAGACAAAATATTTTCTGCTTTATCTAATTTTTAAGAGAAATCTATCAAACTCGAAGGTAATATTGCATAATTAACTTAGCTATGGCTTTCTTAACAAGGAACCTATTTCAACTATACGACTCAGATTTTGTTGAAATTTGGAAATATTCTAGACAGCTAAAATATAGGGGACACGTATTCTTTTTTATTGATCTAAAATAGTTTTATGGGATAAAAACGCCCTCAAAGTTGAATTTGTAGGGGACCATTTTAGCAGATCACATATAACTTTAAAATAATCATCATCATCCCCAATAACAGCTGGAGTTTTTTAACGAGATAAACTTGTTTCAAGGGTGAAAATAATCCTTAAGCAAAATTGAAGTAGACAAATAGTCACCTTAATGTAACACATTTTATTTAGAGAAAATATATTGTAGAACATTTTAAAATAAATTTTATGTGTCTTAGCACTTTATGCAAAATAATTTTAAAAGATCGTTCCACCCTATACGTCGATGTTGACCATTTAGCTTTCATAGTTAAAGTGCTATCAGTTACTTACAAACAATAAAAGTGCTTGTCGCTTTCTTTTTAGTATTTAAAACTGTTTTCCATAAAACATTAAAATTTAAAAATGGATTGCACCCCAATTACAACATTTTTTCTTACACTTTTAAAAATTTAAAGGTTGATGACGTAACCTAATATGTTTGCGAGATCGATAATTTCTTATTCAATGAATATTAAATCAGTAATCTGCACATTTTTAACTTTGTTAAAACACTTTTGTCACATGACTGCTAGCTATCTAACTATAAATATCTTTATTGGCAATAAACCAATAAATTTAATACTTAATAATAATTGATATTTTTGTAATGTACGTTCTAGGCATAAAACGTTTTCAATTTTCGATACACAAAGGGTCGTAAGGATTATAGAGGTCATGCACTTATACGTACTGCTCAAAAAATTAAATAACTCAAAGCTCTAATCCACACAACGGTTACCACTCGATAGAAGCATTGTAAAAGATCTGGTGTGAATCAGTACACGATTTTCTTTTACGCATATAGATATGCAAATGGCGTTCAGAATAATGATTAAATTACTATTTGCGTTTATTTTGGAAACAATAGTTGTAACTGTCACCTACCCAAGTTACCGGACACGCAAAAGGCTACTTAACTCCGGAAATTTTTTCTGTTAACTTGATTTAACGCATTGTTTCATAAAAACCGTTAAGTTCATGTAAAAGGGCATTAAAAATTCAATAACAACACCAAGTTTAAAAAGAATACTTGAGCTATTATTGAGAAAATCGCAAGAATAATGTGGCACTGTCAGTCATTCTATCTTAACTAAATTCTTGACGTCCAATATGCGGAAGATAACAAACTTAAATATAAAGTTTAATTTTTATATAATGTTTAGTTTTTGAGATATGTTGTTTTCAATTAATACTCTAAGTACTTCCGGTTACTCGGTTTTCAAAAATCTATTAGGGAAACTGCTTAGTTCATATAAAACCAAAAGAAGCGGCTAAGAAATATACTACATTTTAAAAAACATTGTTTTAGCCAATTTCAAGATAATCGCGAAAAACGGAAATTCGGAAGATCTCTAAAAATTACAGAAATAAAGTGGAACATTCGGTTATTTGATTGTAACCAAATTCTTGATTTGACATGAAGCGGCGATTATGACTATAAATATAAATTTTTATTCAACTAGACCTTTTAGTTTCATAGTTACACTATTTATAGCTACCGCTGAAGGTACTTCCAATTACTCGATTTATGGAAAAGTTTCTGAAAAATAGCCTAAATTATATAAACGACCGTGAAATTCTAAACAAATGCAATAAGCTTTAAAAATATTATTACAATGAAAAACGAAAAATGCGGAAAATACCAAAAAATAACGCAATAAAGTTGTACTCCTGGTTATTAGATTTTAACCGAATTATTGATTTAGCATATAAAGGTAGTTGGACTTTCAGTTTCATAGTTATTTTATTCACAGTTAATGGCAGTACTTCTGGTTATTCCTTTTATGGAAAATTTTCTGAGAAACCGCCTCAATTATACGAAAGAGTATTAAAAGTCCAAGATGTACAATAAATTAAAAAAATCGTTACAGCCGATTTCGATAAAAACCAAAAGATGGCAAGAGTAAGGTGGCACTTCCAGTTATCGAATTTTAGTGTGTGCGAGGATTGATGCAAATTCAAATATAAAATGTAACACTTTTCGTTTTAGAGATATCCTATTCACACGCACCCACGCATACGCATGCATACACGCACGCATAAATGCACGTACACGCGCAAGTACGCATGCAAGCACGCATGCAAGCACGCACGCGCACACGTACCTGTGCACGAACCCATGCACGCACGCACAGACGCTCGCAGGAACGCATACTGGCACTCACGCACGCGCGTGCGCATACACGCACACAAACACAGGGAGGCCAATTCCTAAAAACATGGTTTTCGGTCCAAAAAACGTGTATTTTCACTAAAATTTCGACATAGACGGTTTTGGACGAAACAATACTTTCTCTATACTGAATTTCATATAGGTAAGAGAAAATACAAATTGATTTGGAGGTGTATGTAGTCATGTGAGTTGAGAAAACTTTAGCTATAGGACTGGATGACAGGAGAATGCTCGAGTGTCAAGATTTTAAAAGGACATTACATTTTTTTAGAGCAATTTAAAAGATATATATATATATATTGAAAGCTGATTACTTTTAGATTTATCATTTCTTTGTCTTACTTATTTATTTAATTTTCCAATAGATGGCTAAACAATTTCCAGGTATTTAAAATAGTAAACACAAAATCTAATCCAAATTTCAAAGAGTTTTGTATAAAATAAAAACAATTCAATGACATAAATGTTTTGAACATTTATATTCCTGTAGCGTCATACCAAAGTTCATTTCCATATTGACTAAGGTCAATGAAGGCTTTCAATCCATTCCGATCAATTTCTTTCTTGTGATGGGTGTTTTTCTGATATGATGCACCTCGTTTTAGTCTTATTATATTATATCATATTAAAACATAATACATTTTAAAGAGCAAAAATTAAAAGACAGTCAATACTGTAATTAGAGGGATGATGGAAGGCCTCAGAATGAGGAAATGGCCGACCTCACCAGAATAGCGGTCCTTGCACTTTCGGTTTGTAAAATTTGTAAAGCAGCTAAGAAAATTGAAATGCTACTTAATTGCGTGTGCCTGGAAAATACGAAAGATGCAGCAAGAATCTTCAAGGTGGCAGAAGTGCTGCACTTGCAAGTGAAAGTGGAGATCTCATTGCGCCAGAACAACTATGTTAATTGCTACCGATGCTAGCAGTTCGGCCGCGTAGAGAAAAACTGCAACGAGTGATCATCACGTGTAAAGTGTGGGTGCGGCCCACGCGAAACGCGAAAACTTCGCCGGTAGCCACACCGCTTACTGCAGAGTGCCTACGCTATCCCAGAGAAATGTCAAGCCGTTCCAAGTGCGTTATCTATGCCAAAGCAGTGGGAAAGTTGAGAAGGTCCGCCTTTCATAACTTAGACGCGATGAAGTTAGCGAAAATTGAGATCATCGTTACAAACGCCACGCACGGCGCGGCTACATTCGCTGGTGGCTCACACACATAGTAAGGTGCTTACTGGATATTTTAGCAGTATAAATCTTCACATATGAGAGCCACTTTTCCGCATGCAAGCTATATAAAAAATCATGCCATGAGATGAAGCTGGCATTAAATCCAACACCTTGGAACATCGCCAGCCATAACTTCATCGTTCAGTTAGCTAGTTTTTAACTTAATATTGGCGTGAAAAGCTAAATGTGGAAATATTATCAGTATAAACGTGCGTTAAAAATAAATGTATAAATGAATATTATAATTAACAATAAATTATTAATTAAATTATACAGCGAAAATAAATAATTAAATTAGTAACGTTTTATGACGGCTATTTAGACTTGTAATAAATCCCTGCTCGTTAGTCGACCCTTTGAATCGTGATAATTGTGTGTTTCAATTTATTTAACCAAAACTTCTAATTGAAATTCAGAATTTTAAATAATTGTTACACTAATCTAGGTCATAAATAAGTAGACACGTTATTTTTTAATAACTCTGTTATAGGACGGAATTATATAAAACTATTACAACTTAGGTGTATTTGTAGCAAATTATATGCTTTTTGCTACAGTAATAATTTGAATATCCCAAAGTGTTTATAATTACTATGTTAAGTTCTTTGTTGTAAAGGAAAGACCTAATGTTTAGTAACGTAAAAAGTGTCTAGGTGTTCTGACTAAAATTTCACTTCATATACGCCTAATGTCTGTGATCGGGTTTTGTAATTGAACTATATCCAAGCGTTGCTCGTGTCTAACCGCAAAATCCCGTGAAAATTCAAAAGAGGGAGTATACCGGCCCTGACATGGGTATCCACATCGATTTTAATTTAGTTTTATTCAATACTACACAATACATAGCGAACATTTAAAAGCACAGAAAGGTTATACTATCTAAATTTACAACCCAGCTAAATTGTAATTAGAAGGAACATTTTAAAAGTTATAAATGATATAAATAAAACTTGACTACAGTGAAGACAAAAAATCATATTTACTGCTCTAGCTATTTTATAATTTTTCTGACAAAATGTACGACGGGTCGTTGCAATTAATCGTTCCCATGACTAGCTTTAAAAATTTTGGAGTCGTGTGCGAATTGCTTTGTTGCATCATACTGGTGTTAAATGTCATTATAATCGTGTATAACCTGTCACACCATCTCCAAAAGGAGCACCGACTGTAACCCGGAAATAGAAAAGTGAGATTCAAGTTTACAGAAGGTACTTTGAGTGAACATTTACAATTTCCTTAAATTATGCTATATTCCTATTAAATGATGCAGGACACTCTGTTTGATCAAAATCTGATGAATAAAGTACTCATTCCATTTATCTACGATAAGGTGGAAAAGCTGATTCACATTAATGTATTATATAAATGTGCTTGGCAAAATATTTCATTTAGTTTACTTAAGACAGTGTAAACCATACAATCGAGTATTTCGTCATCAGATATCACACAGTCGCACAATCCGGATACTCTTTGGTATGTCAGTTATAGAATAATCTGAAGTATTATATTTATTTTAATGTATGTTCACTCCAATCTGTTTTATAATGTCCGATGCTTGAGAGTCAAAATTGTAGAATGTAAAAGAAACATTAGGCGAGAAATATTTTGATAATTTTCATTTTAATTTTAATAGAGATCATTTATTTAGCACTAGTGTTAGAAGCAGTAACCTTTTAAAACTATAACTATAAATCAAAGATTGATATTTTACAAGCGAAGTATAAAAATTAATTTTACCTTTTAATCATTACCGACAACTGTGCAGTAGTATTTGATTATAATGTCTTTTTGTTAAGCGACTTCGTTTAGTCTTCGTAACACTGATTGTGTTAATGACGTTGTAGTTCCTTTATTCTTTCTCCTTTCTTATATTTCTTAAATTTTATGTACCCTTTAGAACTTTGGAGACGAAAATTTGCTCTAATACTTTCGTTTTAACAATTATTATTTCTGATGGGGTTCAAATGGTGGTCAGTAGAACATTTTATAACTTTAATAGTAAAGTCTATGAACGGTTAATTAACAATTATTCGCTTTGTGGGCAAAACAATTGTCTTATTGATAAATGAAGTTGCTCTCGAGATAAGCGGAACCTTTCGGTGTCAACATTTTTAAATATATTAAATAGCACTTAAGAATAAATATTCCAAGTACCTTCAGCACATAGCAACTTCTGTCTGACACACTTGAACACAAAATATTAACCGAAAAACATTCATATATCTTTTATACGTAAATTTTGAAATTGTTGAATACTAAATTACCTTTCCATTCGTAAAAATTGGGAAATGAAGCGATTGTATGCTCGCTTTGAATAATACTTCTGAACTGGAGGTAACTTACTAAGTTTACTATTTAAGATGCTATTTTTTAATTTAGGCCGACCAAATACGAAGTAGAAGAAATACATAGAAGAAAAAAATGACACTTTCGAAAAAACGTCCGTCATATTGAAAAATGGCTTGCTTTAATGTTGTAAATCCAGAAGAACAAAATGTAAACTAAGTAAAAATTCGGATCTTATTATCCCTTTCAGTAAGAGGCGGCTACTCAAGCGCTCTATTCCGATATTCTATCCTCCTGTAAATCGTTTTAAGAGGATTCAATTGGTGTTGCAGCGTACTTTGTAGTGAAAAGTGGGCATCTTGTAAATAATTTAAAAATACTATACCCACGCCTAAGTCAGATCTTTCCGGTTTTCCTCCACCTGGCGTTTGCAAATTATACTGCTCTCTCCATGGATTCTTTATATGATACCTTCACTTCTTTTACAGTGGAATTTCTTCGCCTAGATTTTGGGAAGCACTAATTTATCGAAACTATATTATTTTAGACGCCTAATTTCGTACTTACCTCGATACCACTTTTTGTCTGATTAAACCCTCTACAAGCGTATGAAAGGAAAATTTGCAGGTTACCAAAAAATATTTGATCTCAAGCATTTCATAAATGGTTTCAGGGGAAGAATAAATAAATATAACGAAAATCACTTTGAAAACCTGTAAAGCACAAATATCAGAGGATGCCTAATTTCCGAGTAACTAGATTGTCAGTATACGATGGTATTTAATAAATAATTACTTATCGAATTTTATTTATATAACTAAACGTTACCAAAATAAAGGAGCTATTAATCAGTTGAGGAAAAAGGCCTTTGTAGAAAATCAAAAACGGCAAACATTGTAAAAAACTTTAAATTAACTCAATAATAGAACAAGGAATGCTTTAACTAATAAACTCAAATAAACGCAACGTTTTGAGGAAAATATCTAACTTCACTATCAAGTACAATACAATGGTTAAATTAATTTGATAACTGAAATGACAATAAAAATATCAAACAGGGCAAAGTGATTACAAATAGTATATTTTTTGCACTTTCGGGATTAAAACGCGACCTTTAGTCATATGTTTCTGTGACTATAGTGTCACTTTTAATCTCAAAGGACTACAATTTTACTTTAGTCCAAGGGAAATTGCAATGGCAATAACAAAAGCTAACTAATCAAATTTACCTATTGCCGAAAGCGTCTCTATAGCGGTACGTAAATTAAATTCAAGAAGCATTTCCCGTGAAGCATACATTAATAAATCGAATGAATTGTCAATGTCAAAATCATGCAATTTTACTTCCTTTAACCTTTTTGATATCAAATTTTTCGAAAGTGCAAAAAATAATGTATATACCTCGAGAGATTACTTTTCTCGCTGTCGCTCGAGAAATTAACCTTCTCTCTCGCGATTAAAAGAAGCACTTTAGTCCCTTGGTATATAATATACTATTTTAATTAAGGGAAGCCAAATTTTAATTAAGTGAACAGAATTTTTCAAAATACAGTTTTCACTTTTATATTTTATGTAAACTGTTTCCTTAAGTGTTCTTTTGAAAATATTAGACTATCGAAATAATTTTAACACCTTTAAAAAAAATGTACTATTTTATATTGTGTTTCAAACCAATGTTCATCAATTTTAGATTTTTCAAATTGACCGTTGCTAACAATTGCTTTAATTTTATTAATCAAAAAGAAAATTCAATAAAATTTACTATAAAAAAGGAACAAATTGATGAATTACCTCTTCCTAATATTTTAATAACGAAAAAGGTAATTGTTTTGAAACATCTGTTTTTCGTAGGCACACTGATATTAATCGGTATTTATACTTCAATTCTAATCACGAGTTTAATTTTAACAAAGGTAACATTAAAAATATGTATCATAGATCATAAATTATGTATTCAAATAAAGACATTTTTAACTCTGAAATAAATTTTATAAAAGAAGCCTTACTTCAGAACAACTATTCTCGTAAGTATATTAACAACACTATCTCTAGACTTGGTAAACCACAATCATAATCACATTAGAAACACTGACGATACTTTATACCTTGTCACAATAGTGGAATATCTTGTTGGCGTATCTGAAAAGGTCAACAGTATAAGTCAAGTATTTAAAATCGGAACCATTTTCAGCTTCCAAGATCCTCTACCTTCAATTTTAATTATTACTAAGCTCTTCAATGAAAACAAAAAAAATAAATGTTGTACTTACAAAATTCCTTGCAACTGCTATAAATTCTAAATTGGAGAAAGTAGATGATCATTGTAAATAAGAGATAACGGGTACAAGAGATATATTAAGAGCGGCCAATTTGAAAAATCTGAAATTGCTGCAAATTGGTTTGAAATGGGTTATACTAATTTTTGGAAGGATGCTGATATTATTTCTAAAGAGTTTAACATTTTCAAAGGAAAACTTAGGCAAATAAATTACATAAAATGCAACAGTAAAAGCTACATTTCGAAGCATTCCGTTGATTTAAATAACATTTGGCATCCTTAATTAAAAAACATTTTGTTACTTTCACTTACCTATATCAAATATAGTACAGCGAAAGTCATGTTTTCGGTCAAAATTTACGATGTTCAGTTTTTAGCGGAATACAAGCTTTCAGGTTACCTGAAAAATATGTTTTTAGAAATTGGTCTATGTGCGTGTGCGTATGTATGTATGTGGTCAATAAACGTCGTAGAAAAGCGAAATTTTATATGTAAGTTTATTGCCACCTTAGCACCTCCTAGTAAGAATTTTGATTAAATCGAATGACCGGAAGCGCAATTTCTTCGAAAACGACTACAACGATTTTTTTTAGACTTACCATCTTTCTTGCGCCTATAATGATATATTACATGAACTAATTCGTTTCTCTGAGAAAATTTGTTGAAGAGAGTTATTGGGAAAAATTTCTAGAGTTAAGTCAGGTTTTGTCTGGTTAGTGCCTTGGATGGGTGATAATTTTAATTATCGTCCCCAAAATAAAATAAATTTATGATATTTTAATGTTTTGTGTGCATTATTTTCATACCTAATTACTTTTTATTTAAATCTATAAATTATTTTTGCTTTAAATGAGCTTAAAGTTTAATTATAAAACTCTTAGTACATGTACACATAAAGGAACTTATAAATGGATGAATTATTTATGCTTTTAAATTAATTTTAGAATTTACAATTTAGGTGGATAGGAAAGTAACTAACGTAAATAAATTCAAATTAAATTTAAAATGGGTAAGAGGAAGTCGTGTGTTGTCTCACACCAGATTTTTTTTAAATCATTTTACCTTGTTTGGTATTTTTTGTTGTTATTTGAATTATCAAATTGATTTAACCATTGTATTGTACTTCTTTACGCTTTTGCGAAACCGTTACAGGTACACACGACACCTGTGTGTCCCACAATTTTAGCGCTGGTGATTACTTGGAGTAGTAATGAGTACAAGATGCTTTACAATATAAGTTGTAGAATTCTTATACTCATTAAACACAAGCACAAATGTGAAAATTCTATATCAGTGGACTGTAATATTGATAATAATTTAATTATAAGAACTTACCTTAAAATTTC
>JAHWXV010217464.1:0-11141 GCA_024586415.1 Phrixothrix hirtus | reverse complement strand
TGTTTGAACTACTGCAAACGCTTGCTTGACTAATATAATATTTATGCTTTCAAATAACATTAAAAGTGAATACCAATTTTACTAGTAGTTCATTATACTCATAGTAGTTTAAATATTACAACTTAATCATTGACAGTTGGAAATATTACAAATCAGGTATATATCTTTTTCTATTGGAATAGTGACCTATGAAAGTGTAAATTGGGTTGCCTATTTGTGACATTAAGGGTCGTCAATACTCAGTAATAGCCCTGTACATTAGTTCTATTGAAATGTTAGATACATCCTTCAAACTTTTAATTATACTAATTTGTAGGAATGGCGAAAATTGTGAAATAAACTGCATGGAACAACAATTCGAGGCATGTAGGGAAAAAAATGATTCCTACACTTCAAGTACTTGCTACGGACAGTAAGAATTTATTTAATTGCATGCTGATATATAAATTAATTAAACTTTTTCAGTGGAGACTGTTTTTGCGGAAAATGTTTATGTGAAGAGGAATATACTGGAAAATTTTGCAAAGAAAAACAATGTGTGAAGTAAGTCATTTTTATTATATAACCTGATCACATTTAAACACAAAATGAACTCTGAAACTTCTATAAATGCATTTGTAATAAAGTTCAAGGATTTTCATTGTTTTTTGTGTTTAATAAATTAGTGGAACTTTGGCAAAATTGTGAAATTCAAAAATATCCCTTTTAATCTGCAGCGATACAATTATTTGTTTTGTTAACTTAAAAATAAGCACATTGATAATATTGTGAATGTTGATAAAAGTTGTAAGATATAAAGATCTATAAAATAAAATTAGGAAACTGGTACAGAAAGAATAAGATAAACATAATCATAATTAATACAACAGCAGTCTATCAGTGGGGTTTCAAACATTTGCATTGAATTTTTGATAACATGAGAATAATGCAGAAATATTTCAAATACATGATCTCTGTGAATCTTATAATTTCAATGTGTAATTTAGTTCATAATTTGTCAATGATTATATACAGTGACCCACAGGTCTTGGTTACATAATTTTTTTTACATTCACTTTGGGAATATGTATGCATAACTTTACAACATTTTGTATTTAATTTAATATGGAATCCCATTTTAGATAAACCATAACCGATTTTAATAAGAATTTTACTTTAGGCTTTAAACCCGATGTGACTTTATATTTTTAATTTGTTTTATTACTTGTTTATTTTATATATAATCATTTTATTTCTGTAGTGTAGACCTAGGCTAGAGATATTTTAATATTTCAGATAAATAGTAATTTAATAACATTGAACATTGTGTACTGGTAATCTCTACTAATAATTTTATTCAGTACGATTATCAACATTGCAGCCTGAGATTACATAATTCAGCGGCATCTTAATACTTTGAAAGACTTCACATTAAGCAATCATCATAAAGTTATATCTCCAAGTTTAGTCTATGTTCAGCAATTCTTATGTGATTTTTAGTCCTTTCTAGCTTTCTTACACAAAGTACAGTTATTCCCGTCAAAGCTAATGGCACCCGCATATACCTCTAATCTGGCTATTTACTTTAATTCTTTCAAGGTTTTGTTACAAAGATGCTTTAGTTCTAGAAAAAAAACTCTCTGCTAATAGCCATTGCAAAACCACCATCTTGAAAGTTGTGAGGAAAAGCCACCAAGGGCTTAAAACCTATTTTGATTGTGACAAAGTAGTGATAAAGTTATTGTATTTCTGAACACATATAGATGTATTTTCCTAAGTTTTAAAGGCGACAAAAGTAATGGTATAAATTTATTGTTTATTTTCATGACATGTGTATAATAATTATCATTACGATCCTTATAACAAATATCTATTACTATTATCATCAATAATGCATTTTTTAGTCTAATGCTAATTTCTTAAATTTGATCTCAATTACCATCAAACCCCTTAAGTTAGAAAAAATTATGTCATAACAACAAAATTAATGTAAATAAATTTGTAGGGGCAGAAACGGAGAAATATGTAGTGGAAGCCTGCATGGTATATGTCACGATGGGGACTGTGAATGTACAGAAGCTTACACCGGAGAAGACTGCTCCTGTTCTATGTCTACAAGAAACTGTAAAGCACCTGGAAGTGATGTAGTATGTAGTAATTCTGGAGAATGTGTTTGCGGCAAATGTGTGTGTTCACCAAATTATAGCGGAGAATTTTGTGAAATATGTGACACGTGTACAGGATTGTGTACTACATATGAAGAATGCGTATTAGATACATTAATCAATACAACAAATTCCAAAAAGTGCTTCACAGATGATGGGAATGCTTTTATAACAGAAATTGTTGATCAATATTTGCGTAAGTTTTCGGTTTTGGTTAAAATTTTGGAAATAATACACTATTTTTTATGACACAACAAAATTTTTTAGTCGTACTTAATCACAATTAATTTGTTTATACAGGGTATCCCAAAAATAGCTGGCAACACGAAAACTGTGAATACTTTACGACCTGCAGAGCAAAATTTTTTGATGAATTTTTTCAAAAATGATTTTTAAATTTTGAAAATTTAAATGATTTTGCTCAAACATTTTGTCCACTAAATAAACAGAATTGTGAATTGAATGTAGTATACAATACTCCTTATAAAAACACAAAATATTTGTTTAGGGCATATTTATAGTAGTTTGACCTTGTTTACTTTCTTTGAAATAACTTGAAACAATTTTAAGTAGGTCACTACACTTTAATATTTAATTTTTTTAAATATTGATTGTTTCATGCTGCTTGTTACCCAAATTATTTGTTAAAAACACAAGATTCTAAATTACTTTATCTTAAATGTCAGACATGAAATTAATACAATTCATTTTCTTTTCGAATTTGTAATGAAGATATCCAATTCTTTTTATGTGGACTAGTACCAATATTATTCTCTAAAAATTGCTGTTGTAAAAAAAAGACAACTGGAATATATAAATTTTTTATTTATTTATTTTACTTTGAAAAATTATTTTTCAATTTTTCGCTTACCTGTTACATTCATGGATTGGAGATTGAGAAACACTTTTTTAAAATATATCAGGTAAAGTAATATAAAATCATTTTAACTTTATCTTCTGGAACAAATATTTATAAAAACAAACAAATGTTCCATACTTCAAGATATACTGATGAGTAATACACATCAAGGGCAATTATATTACTATTGTTAATATTTTGATAACTATGTTTTTTGAAAAAATTTCATAAGAAAAGTTTGTTCTACAGATCATACAGTATCCACAGTTTTCATAAATGCTCACATAAATCTCTCGATACTTCTTATTACAATACTTAATTCAAAACATTTTCAAAATTTGCCAAAGTATAAAGATTGTTTTTCAAATAATTTACTATAGCAATATTACATGATATGAACTAAAAAGTGATTATCAAAAGTGGCCAATTGGCAAATGATTATCGAACTATAATCTATGTAGTATGATCAAATTTAAGGAACTCAAGTTATTTAAAAAAAATAAACAGGATCAAATTAGAATGGTTGTTAAAAGTGATCACTTGCAGTATCAGCATAAAGTTGAATCTATCCATAAGGCTGATGGTGAATACAAATGCAGTTGAAAGCACTGTACACCATCATGAAACCATTGCCACTCTAGACTGGTTAATTCTTAGACCAAGCTAGGTACTGAACTGCTGATGTTATTTGTTTCCTCAGTATTCAATGCTAACCTATACCTTTAGTCTTCAGCGTATGAATCTTTTTCATAATCAATGTCTGTTATTATTCGGAATTGTTTTACAATCAACTTTCTTTAGGGTACAGATTCTTTATTGCCAAGTTTCTTTGAATGTTTGCAAAACATTTCAAAATAGATGTGTATTTGATTTTTGACAATATTATTTACAAAAATAACATGGTGAATGAAATTTAAAATGCAAACTTAAAACAAACAAAACAGTCATTAAAAATATGTTCTTGTATGCCATTTTTTGATGCACTTCAACATTACAACTTTTGCAGTAAAATAAAGTTGAGCTAGTTTTATTGTTTGCGATTCCATTATTATTAGATTCCATTTTTAGTTTTCCTTTTCCTGACCAATATTGGAGTGCTTGATTTCCAAATATACTAACAAGAAAAAGTTATAAATCAAAAAACTTACTGTGCAAAGATAAAATGCAATCAAAAACTCAATATTCGGAGGCTTCTTGCTGCTTATGATATGGTTGCCCTGGTATGACACACACTTTTAATAACGACATTATGGAACATACCTAACATTTTGTATGCAACCTGAACCTCACTTCGATAATGCATAATATCTCTGGAACCTAACCTCAGCATGTGTTAACTGTATGCCATAAAGTGTGTACGAACTTCTCTTGTAAAATAGGTTGTATTATGTTTAAGAGTAATTGTTGACCCTTTTGCTTAGACCTTTTAAGTGAAATTTAAAACATAATAAAATTTACCATCAAACTATAAATAAAAGATTATAAATTTGAGAAAATAAAATAAAATATAAAAGTGATAAAAGAGAAAACTGAAGCTTAAATTCCACCAAACATTATAAAACGACAACCATAACTTTATAAAAGTTAGCCGCTACTACCTATTTCCAATATATTTTTATTTACCTACATATTTTAGTGCAAGAATTATCACATAATTAATAAACTCTATACTTCTTCCACTAAATTAGTTGAGCACAAATTTGTACATGTTAAGTTCTAATTACATGTCCACAGATTTTTGAATTCTGTATTTCATTTTACAAATGATTCCCAAAACTAAATTTGTTTTAGAATCATTATAAAATATGCAAATATTTACAAAAATAGAAATGTAACAAAGAACACCATCTTTGTTTAACACCTCTCACCAATTCATACATTTTTGTAAAAATATATTCCTAGTATCCTCATTACCGATATACCCCATAGACAACTTGGTCAATTGCAAACCCACTTGTAGTGATAAGTAAATACCTTTAAGAAACTCACATTGAAACTAAGTTGTCAATTCTCTTATGCATAAGATTAATATTTTCGAACCTACTAATTTTAACAAGAAACCGAATCACTGAACAAAAATTCTTCTTAATTATTGCTATGGCACTTTTGGTATTTAAATAGCTATTAATCGATTCTTCTGATCTTCAAAATAAAACTACTTTGGATAAAAACACTTCTTTGAAACTGTTGCTTCTCTATCTATTCATATGTACGTCTTTAGAGTACATTAGAAAATAATAAGTATAGAGTGGACATTTTCTGTATGTTAAATAGACCAAACATAACAAATTATGTTTCTTTCATCACATTTTTAATAATGCATGCAAAATATTAAATCTAATTATAACTAAACACGTGTTACTTTCCAGACGAATGTCAAATAAAATAAAGCATCTGAAATTAGTTGTAATACAAAAATCAACAAAATACATATTAAACCATGACGAATCATATCCAATCTTATTTGGTCCTGACTTACACAAAGTTACCAATTATACAGGGTGTAAAGAAAATAGTTATGGTCTTATAACATGTGGTAGGAAATCGAAAATAAAGCAAACAAGGAAGTATAACTTGGTGCAATATTATATTGCCCTCTGGTAACATTACATTGAAATTATTTTTAACTTACTGACCCATATTCTATTTTGTAAATAACTTCATGCAACTAAGGTCATAAATTATAATAACAGTTTAACACCTTAGTACTCGCATACAAAATGCACACATACTATTTGTGTAATGAGTGACTGTCAGATGCCACGCGAACACTTAAGGGTTAAGGAAGCAGTTAGGGCTAAGGTAAATAATCCTGGACTATTTTGAAAAGTAACAAGATATTAAAATAATTTAAAATCTCAATTTTTGATTCGTTTTGAAGTTCTAAAAAGATTAAGTTACAAAACAAATTCTTGTTTTTAAATCTATAATGTTTGTTTATGTTTTAAAATAAATACAATTGTTTAATTTTATTGCTTTCATTATTTATAATAGGAAGTTTTAAATATAAGTAGGATATAACACACAAATAAAAAAAATATAAGAACATTTAACTTTTAAATAAAAATTAATTAATTGGTTAGTTTATTTAATGGTAATAACATAGTAAATTTTATACATTAAAGTTAGATTACCTGTATTCAATAAAATTCCTGAGAAAAAGAATTTCATGGTCCCCAACTATTTTATTAAATAAGCCATTACTACAAAAATTATACGAAAACATAACCTAACTAAAGTATTGTTTTGAGGATAGAATTTTTCAGTTTGTCAAGTTTAATTAAACACAATACATTCATTCATACAATACAATGAATAAAATATAATTAGTAATTTCACTACTAAATTATCATAAATTCTTTTGTTAATTAAATTTAATTTGGCACAGAAAATTTAAATAAAGTTGCACTTCAGATAATTATTTCTAGATTATATTGAAATAGGTTAAGTAGTGAGATTCAAAACCCCAAGAAATAAAAATGAAACCCCTTTAGTTATAAATCAAAAGCAACACATATGAGATGAAACTAACTTACATTAATCAGCATACACAATAATTTTTACAAATAATAAAAAACACATAGATTCTTTTCTGAATAAGTGAAAGATCTTTAACAATCAGTTTCAATGTACTATTAAGCTATTTATGACCATAGGTTGTAAACTACTAACATTATATTTATTTGGGTATTCCAATAATGGTCTTTGACCTGTTTATGAATGACATGTTTACCATCTTGACACAGTTACCAAATTTTCTGATTGGTAGAATTTACAATTTTATGTAATACATTTTATTAAATTATGGCTTAACTACTACCTTTATTGAAAAATTGTAATAAATGTTTTGTTGTGTATAATAAGAACTATTTCCTGGACAACTCTAACAAAAATATTCATTAGTTGTTGAATGCTGCTGCTTTTCAGAAAAACCATTAGGTTTTGAATTATTGTTGTATAAGACCTTTTTGTTTTTATTGATGTCTTATATCACCTATTACAAGAACTTACACTATTTAGTTTACGCCTGTATATCAAAAATAACATTACGATGGTAAAATTTCCGAGTCTGAAATCTCTCAAACATCTTTGACATTTTATCTTCTAAAGAGATTTATAAAATTCCTTGTTCTTGCACTTCAGTTTACATTAAAGAAACTGGACGTTCCAACCATACCTGCATTGCTGCACATAAATATTGTTATAAAGAAATACATTTCTAAGCCCACTATTAGACAGCATTAACGTTTATTTGGTCACAAAATTCTATTTGATTAGACTTCTGTCATTTACAAACTTATTTTATTTTAAACGAAAATTATAAAATGTGAAACACCTTTTATTTTTTAGCATACTGTATATAAAATACATATAAAAGTTATTTGATATATTTATCAACTTCGGTAATCAAACCCTTTGAAAGAAGTTGCCTTCAGACATTTTCATAATTCAAAAATAATAAATTAAATTTTTGCTTTTTGCACTTTTTGCAAGAAATTCTGTATCCAGAAAATCAATTCAATTAAAAAGATCATTTAAATTATTTTTAGTCATTAGAAATTATTTCATTTAATAAATATAATGAACTTTGAAGGTTATATGCAACTTCTATTTTTCGCAGTAACGTTTTTATGTTAATTCAGCACATACTTTACTAAACATATTGTGTTCAACCATGCTCAGTTAATTTTAGATTGTTCGGTTAGAGATTAAATGTGTTCTTTTAAAATTGTAAGAAATGATTGGCAAAATTTAAATTTAAAATATCTTGCCCCTAGATAACTTTCAATTTAAAATTTCAATTCAACATATTCCTTTGAGGCTTCCTATTTAGCCTTCATTGGTAGCAGACATGTTTTCTACTTGTTAGTTTTTACAAGCCAAGAAATCCATTCTTGTTATGTGTTCATGACCCACAGTTTATTTCATGCTGTATGATTTATTTTTCGCACATCAATCCATTGAAAGATGCAGTAATTTGAAAGCATACTTTGCAGGCATTTTGTTAACAATGCATTTCTTATGATAATAAGGAATACAGATGTGGTAACATCAACACTGTGTAAACTAGACTTTGATACATGTAAATCATTTTTACAATTTAATTAATTTCTGTCAACTTTGAAGGGGACTACAATTCAATTGTAGAATTCTTTAAAAATAACATTTATTAACTCTTTATTAGAAATGTTGAATATCAAGAGATCATTGTCATAGATAAAAGTATGATTTAGCATACACATGCAGTGATCCATATGTATTGGTTACACATTTTTCTTATGATCACTTTAGTTTTAACCTGAGTTAAGGATTATTATTTTTAACTTTTGCGATCCCAGTTTAGGTAAACCATAATTGATTTTGATAACTTTAATTTTGACTTTAAACCTGATGTGACTTTATTTTTAATTTGTTATTATACTTGTTTGTTTTATACGTATTCCTTTTATTTCAGTAGCATAGACCTAGGCTAGAGATATTTTAATATTTCAGATAATTAGTAATGTATGAACCTTGTACATTATGTACCAGTGATCTCTGGTAATAATTTTATTTAACTGATGTCAGCATATTATAGCGTGGCGCCATTATATTTCAAAAGACGTCATTTTAAGCAATCTTTGCTAAGTTATATCTTCCAGTTTAGTCTATGAAGATCTACATTTTGTTTTTAGCAATTCTTAACTGATTTTTAGTTATCACTACTTTGTCCTTTCCAGCTTTATTAGACACCAGAGCTAATGGCACCCGCATTTACCTCTATTTTAACTATTTACTTAGTTCTTTCAAGGTGGTTTGTCACACAGATCCTTTAGTTCTAGATAAATCCCCCTTATTCTAGCAGCCATCGCAAAACCATCATCTTGAAAGTTGTGAGAAAAAGCTTACTTTAGTTGTGACAGAAAGTATAAACATTTTCAAATCCCTTTAACATTAATTGTGGCAATGGCTTTAAAGTTTACTTTTTCTCATAGACTTATCAAAGATCAAGTATCAGACAATGACATAGTAACTCATAAAGGTTCTGAGATCAGTCAACTGCAACTGCTTTCCTCAATTTATTGAAGTTTCATTTCTGGCTTGACAAGTTGAGTTACTATGGTTCTAGCAATATCCTTCTGCTCTGATTAAACATTTTACAAAAGCAAGTAAAACAGTAACACTTTGTTAACACCTGACACTGTCAGTTACCAGAAGTCATTTTTCTTACATCAACTCTGGCAGTGAAAGTTTCTTCTTATGCTAGGTCAAATGATTAAGTGAGCAAATTAATTTTAAATACATGCTTTGTTTCTTGGTCTGTGGGATACCACACAAGATATTAACTTCCGAATGGCTTATCTAGATATATTACACATAGTGATAGTTTGACTAAACCATAATAAACAAGTGATCATTTGAATATTGCAAGTCATTGTAGAAATATACTTAAAAAGATGCATTCACAACTATCATGCCACCTGTTTCTAGCAAAAAGTGTCAAATAGCACAATTCTTTAAGTTACCATGAATCAGTTTGCATTTTAAGTTAATATCAAACACTTTTTGAAATAGAACAGGAATAGGAAAAATTTAAATTAATTATCAAACTGTTTCAGCTGATGATAAAACCACTTGCTATGTCAGATATGAAAAAAAGGATGGATTTAAATGTGATGCCCAATACAAGTACAACATTAGAAAAGATTTTGTCGTTGAACTACAGATTTATAATAATTGCGGAAAACCAATTCAAGCAAGTGCCTTAATAGGCATAATTATAGCAGCAATTCTAGGTGTAGGTATCATTTTAATCTTAGGATGGAAAGCAAAATTAATGAACGATGATAGAAGAGAATATGCCCGATTTCAACAAGAAATTGAGTGCAGTAAAATGTTAGAAAAAAATCCAATATACAATTCACCTATTAGAACATATGAAATGCCCATCGAGTTACAGCAGCTGCAATAAATGTAGAATAGATTGTAATACCTTTTAATATTATAATATTGATAAATAAAATTATGGTAATTTACAATAAACAATAAAATGCATATAAATATACAAATGTCAACTTAAAAATTACTAACATCTGTATAACCCATGGAATCATTATCAGAATCTTCATCATCCTTAATATTTTCTCCCAACTCTCTTAACCTATTTTTAAAACTATTTAATCGAACGTCTTGATCAGTTAATAATTCAAGTAAATCTTCTTGATCTTTTCGCAAACGATCTAATTCAGCATCCTTTTCTATATTATCTTCTTCCAAATATTTTACTTTTAATTTGAGCTCCAAAATGTCAGGATTTTCGTTTCCTACCAACTGCGAATTGTCAGTTGTTAAATCAGCACCTGCCGACAACTGTGCTTTGAGTAAAGTGTTTTGATCTTCTAGCTGACAGTTGGTCTGCTGTAAATCTTCCACTTGAAACTGAAAAATTGATTATTTAATAATTTAGATCACATATGAATATTTTAAGATTACATATGATTGCTGACAGAGTATGTTTTTAATAGTGTATGAGTTTCTAATTTTATTTTTCTACACAAACTCAACAATGAAACTATAATTTTACACAATGTGTTGAAGTGTAGATCTTATAATAAACAAATGAAAAGATGTAAATATAATAAAATAAAGACAATAGAAGTCTAAACAAATCAAGGTAAATGTGACATTTAGTTTTTCTACTGAACTAGTTAACTGTTAATTAGTACAAAGCTTAAAGTATTTTAAAATACAATAGAATTCAAAATTACTATGTTATTTTACTTTCTCGTACTCTATATAAAATATAGGTAAATGAGAAATAATTGTTTCTGTCCAAAATTTTCGATGTCAAAATTTTAGTGGAAATACAAGTTTTTGATTCCCCCTGAGTGTGAAAATCATGTTTTTAGAAATTAGTCTGTGTGTGTGTGTGTGTATGTGTATAGCTGTCTATGTGTGAACAGGATATCTCAAAAAGGAAAAGTCGTAGCTAAACAAAATTTTATATTTAGGTTTGTAACAGGGTGTCCAGCGATTCTAACAAAAAAAATTCAAGCACATTTTTAGAATAAATACAACGGTTTTTTAATTGTTGTCATTATTGACAGTAAATTCCGAAAATAAGTGGGATATAATACAAAATAGATAAATAGACAAAA
>JAHWXV010217404.1:0-24560 GCA_024586415.1 Phrixothrix hirtus | reverse complement strand
TAAACATTTTTTTTAGAACTCAGTGTGTTTTTTACCCCATTTTATTATAATAATAAATTAAAAAATATTGCATGCCAGTATGCATATTTGGTCAAAAAAATGCATATAAGTGCATATTTTAAAGGCAAACAAGGCATATATATGCGCATATTTTGACTGCATTTAAATGCATATATTGCGCCCCCTAGTAATTACTATTCGAATACATCAAATCTCTAGCTAACATAGTTTTAATTTTATAAACCTTAAACGCATAACTTGATTTTCCTAAATAACTTAAAATTTATAAATTAATTATATTTATAAAATATATATTAACTAGTTCAATTTCTCATGATAAATAATAAATAATACGAAAGTAGTTGAATAAAAACCATTTGAATTCATTTCACGCATGGGTTTCTAGATATCACTAAAATTTAACAAATACATTAACATTTTATGTAATTCAAAGGAAATCAAAATTGTTTTTATTACACTCATAGTATTCCTCATTTTACCTAGTGTAGTTAAAAGGTATTCATTTATCAATAACAACATTTTAGTAATTTAGCTATAACCCTGTACGGTGTAGAATATCAAGAACTTGTACTATGCTTTATTCTGCTAAATGTTTGGAATACATATTATAATTTGAAATTTCCATTTTATTGGGACAAAAATCAACCATAATACGAATAAGAACTGCGTCATGGTGTCAGGTGTTCCTGCAATATATTGAAACACGTCTTATATATAACAAATTGACTGATGGTTAGTGTGTACTGGATAATATCATGCTATTCTATTGTGCTACATCCTTTTAGTAGTAATAATTATAGTAGGTTGAAATATTATTCAATTATTTTTCTATAAATAATAATTACTGTTCACTCTGTTTTATTAATAATTGTAAGTTGAACCACATTTTACTGTAGTGTGCGCTGGTTATAACAACTTTAATGTATAAATATTATGTACATCTTTGTTTAGGGAAAAGCCTGGTTTATGTTTTAACATACTTTACCTTAATTGCTAGCGACGTTTAATTTTTCAAGTAGCAGGTTTAAACCAAAATATATAACTGTATATTAAAGCTGATTCTAACTGAAGCGCATATCAACACCAATGTCCATTTTTCAATTGACATTTCATGATAAACTGTGAGATAATATTTTTTAATATAACTTACCAGCTTAGAATCACTAATTACAAACTTGTATAGGCTTATGATAAAAAATTATCTACAAATACATGCATAAAATGAATATGCAGTATTAACTAGTAAACGTCCTGTTGTAATAAATTAAAATCATCTAACATTAATTGTTCTTCGGCTTTCTATAACGTAAAAATTGAAAAAAAAACAAAGTTATGAATAAAATGAATAAACTACATATCAATTAAAATTAATCTTAAGAAACGACAAGTATGTTATAATATAATTAAATTTTAAAACCAAAAGTTTAAGATAATAGGTAATTAAGTTTAACGGATTTTAATCTTTAAGCTTGTTTCATCATTATAATGTGAAATGTGTTTTTACTTATCAGTATTTCATAGCTTTGCAAACGTTTAATTTAAACTATTTAAATTTTGCAGTTAAAGTAAAATATTTTAATAACGTTTAGGGAAGATATTTGGAATACGAAAATCTAAATATGGAGTTTGCGATGTTCATTTTGTTTGGTTATGAATGATGTGTTTCGGTTTAAGAATTGTTTTAATTTCATGTTCTAATGAGAAACAACACTATTTTATTTCTATTCATTTATTTTTTTATTCAAGTAGTTGAGAAATACAATAAGTTTAAAAGAAATAGTTAATGCCGATATCAAAAAAACCGCGAAAACGAAGAATTCGAAAAATATCTAAATATGACAAAAATAAAGTGGTACTTCCGGTTATTCGATTTTAACAAAATTCTTGATTTGGCACGCAAAGGCGATTATGACTCTAATATAAATTTTGATTTAACTAGAGCTCCTAGTTTTGAGGCTATTTTATTAAAAGTTCATGGTAAAAGTACTTCCGGTTATACGTTTTACGGAAAACTTTCTATGTAACTGCCATGACTCTATGAAAGGGTCTTACATATCTCAGAAATTTAGTAAAATTTAAAATAATTGCTGAAGCCAATTTCCAGAAAATCTCGAAGAACGGAAAAACATTTTAAAATGACAGAAGTAAAGTGGTACTTGCAGTTATTCCATTTAAAAAAATTCTTAATTTAGCACATAAAGGCGATTATAACCCAAAATATAAATTTCCTAGTTATTTTATTCGGACTTAACGGTGAAACTATTTTCGGTTGCTCGATTTACGAAAAATTTTCTGACAAACTTTAAACATCTAAGAAACATAGTAAACTTTAAAGAATCGTTAAATCCGATTTCAAAAATATCTCAAAATACCAAAAATAGCAAGAGTAAAGTGGCACTTCCGGTTATCCGATTTTAGTGAAATTATCGCAGTCGTGTCCAACGATAGACAGAAACACAAATGTAAAATTTTGTTTATGCAGAACTTTTTGTTTTTGAGTTATCGTGTTCACACACGCACACACACGCACGGACGTACGCTCTCGTCCGCAGTCCCATATTTCCTAAGCGAAGAATTTAAAAATCTTTCTGGCCTACTTTATTTTAGCAAACCCAATGAGTACCTTTATTCTCTATTTTATCCAAGTTTAAAATACTTACCTCATTAACTGTTGCTTTTATAGGTGAGCCATCGCGCATAAAAACGCATTGAAGATGTGGCACATCTTTTGCATGTTTTCTCAGTTCAATATCGGTTGAAGGTCTATACGACAGATTTAAAAGTATTTTGAAGATGTATAAGGTCGCAGGTCTTATACGGCTCCAAATAAGGACTGGACCCTTTCATCCCTATAGCAATCGCATCCATTGTTTTAGTATGCCTACTGCTTTCCACCTAAATTTTTTTGCAGCACTTGAATCGTTTACCGCCTTCCCACCGCTTTATGTGCCCAACACCAAGAGACGGGTAAACAATGAAATTAGCGGAACAATGCCTCGTGTTCTAGGTAGAGGGATTATACTAGGTACTTTAATTGTTTCCTTCCGCCCGCGGCGTGAATTTATTATATTTTTAGCAATTCTACCGCTAAATATATCTTTATTTCTGTTAATGCCGCCACTATTCAGCGAAAGTGTTATGTTTTTCAGAATATCAGATTTAAACTTTATCATGCGACGACTATTTCTCATTTTGCTTTAAGTTTTGATAATCGCATGCTTAACTTGCGCTTGGTCTTCATTACTCCAGCTACAAACAGCACTGTTATTCTCTCTTCTGTTGAAGTGTCCTTTAATTTAACTCTGCTCTAAGCTTTTCTTGCAAAATTTTGTCAACCTAATGTCGATCAGTAAATTGCTGCTATCTCTATGCGCAATGTAGTGAACCTTATTGGCAGTGTCCAGTTGGTTCCTACTGGGATCATGACGTACCGGCCGCTTATCTAGGTTTATCCCCAGACCACAATAATTATAACCGGAGAGGCAAATATGAATAAGTAACTTGTTGATGAGGGAATTTAAAACTCATCTGCCTACTTTTGACTTATTCTGATTTTTATACATTGTTACTTGTTGGCGTGATAATGCGTTGGGCGTTACTCTTTATCTATTGCTCATATTTATATCACTGCAGACGTATAGAGAATTAAAGAATTTCAATTGAAAAGTTTTTATTCGTTATTTTTATAAATTACATATTTATTATAGAAATAACAAATATTCGATAAAGCACAAATAGAAGGTGATTTTTAATGATACATGCATGTTGGTTCTGCTACAGTTAATGCTGGTCGTTCGTTAAGTTTAATAATCAGTCGAGAAATAATTTGTCGAGGGTGGTTGGCTTGCTCATGTCCTTTAACCTAAATAATATCTTTATTTCGGACTAAATGCTGAATGATATTTGGCAAGGCGGATCCTGGTGTAAATTCTTTGGGTCAATCAACGCAGTGGTGATTAGATAATAGCCATTGCGTCTGCTTTCTGAATTCACGTTCCAACTTGGGTATTCGATAAAGCGACTTAAGATGTAACGTGATAATACGTTACCATTATAAACAGATACCTCCATAGGTATCAATGCCGTTTTGGATGCTTGCACATCAACTGCAATTTTCATAATTCCGAACGAGCTAACATTTACTTTGGAATTAACCTTGCATGTGAAATGAAATGGTTCGTAATTTCTACTTATCTATAGATTGGATTCATATTGATAAGTAATTGGAAAGCTTTAATAATATTCTTAATTTACAATTTAATTTGTGCTTGTGTAACCGTTTCAACCTATGTAAATATCTATCGTTATTATCTAGCTAGTTATAAATTTCATAAATGGCAAAGTCTTTGAATTTATGCATTTTTTCCGCTATCACCACGTTCTGTGAAAATTCGTCACATAAAGGTCGAGAAATAAAACCACGACGTTTATTGAGTAATCACTACGATCCGTAATTTCTAAACATGCTCAACTTATTCAGTAGAAAATTGTCCATTTCTAATAAATTCTCTGGAGCGTTAAAACTAATCCATAATTCGGAATTATCCCGTTTTGAAGTTTTAGGTATAAATTTAAAACAACCATTCCTGTGAATTTGATGCCTTTAAATGAAATATTCTGCTACTCGAACCTGTTCATCGCTTGTAACATAAGTTACTCGTGTATTTCGTGCGTAATGAATACTTTAAATATATTTATTGAGAAATGTATGCCTTTGTCAACATATTCTCTTAAAATTCATATATTCGGTGTATAATTGTCAAATGGGTGAATTCCCATATAAAAATATTAGGAACCACTAGCGTTTACTGGTAATAGAATTTCCTCAAGCAAATAACACTTTTCGAGTACCATGACAGTTTTGGTCTGTCAACAAATAACGTTTGTAGATTATTTTTGCAAACCATACTTCGGCTAGAGCGTTTCGTTATTATTAATTGTTAGTCATAGCAAAACATTTTATAGTAGGTTTTTCTAGTAAACGGTGGCGTTTATCGACTTGAAATGAGTATATCTTTTATTTAAAAAATGTCTTGAATTATGGAAATCTGTCAACTTTAAAGCAAAAAATTAAAAAATTATTAGCTAAAATGTGGGCAACTACCCCCAAATGATACGCCCATGGTGGGAATTTAAAGTCTTCATTTATCTAAGATAATCCGAAATTTTTGTTGCTGTACATGTAGAATTTTTTTTTTTTACATAAAAGAGTTCTTGAGAAATTTAAAGAAAGCTGCCTATAATCTTTTAAGCGATGTAGCACAGTTAGGAAGTACTTTAGGAATAAATGATTCAGGTCACATTGTCATGAGCTCCACATTTTAACCTATTGGTTTGTTAGTTTTGTTTTTGGACACCGTGTATATGTATATATAAATGTTAAATGTTAAGATAATGCCTTTCTAACGTTTCCTTCAATTTACAATAACAAGCATTCTGTTTATGTGAAAGCAAATTTAAAATCTATAACTTGATGTTAATGATGTTATTATAAAGTGATTGTCTTGAAGAGCTCTGTATAACTGCTTTCGTAATTCCAGGAAATTTAAAAATTTGTAAGGTGCACGTTTAACCTTTTCAATGCTCTCTTCAAAAATAATGATGCTAAATTTCAGTCTCCAGATATAACTTTTATTGACTTTTGACTAATTTCGCGTCAATAGGGCCGTCTAACACTCGTATATTATACCAATTGTGCAATAAAAAACAATATTTATATTAATTAATTACGTAATAATATCAACGAATTCTTAATTGTATTATGTTGCATGCATTGTTAAATATAGAAGCTATTTGTGCTTTTCTATTAATTAATCCCTTTGATATATCACATTAAAATACGTTTGATTTAGATCCGTCCTTCATTTGCCTTCGGCTTAATTACCATTATTAATATTTCATATAGTACACCGTCGAAGTACTTAATCAGATTTGTCATTACTAGTAATTGAAATTTAATACAGTTTTTGTCGTTATTGTTTAATAATCTACCATAATATTCGATCTGATCTTAAATTAATAATTAAATTTAGAAGGGGAATGTTGTTTGCTTTTTCTTTCAGAACTACTATAGCTAAAACGGTAAATTAATCATGGAAAAATAGTTTTCTCTACATTATTCTCCTATATCTAGCACAAGTTGCGATAGATATTAATTGATGTTCATACTAAATAGTTAACGTTAATTAATTACCAATTTGCTATGTTATGATATTAGGTTATTCGAACTGACGTAAATTTATGAAGTGATTAGTTTATCTATATAATTATTAAGTTGACGGATTATAATCATGTTTATTATTAAATGAGTGTTCGCAAATCGTAAATAAATTTTACAAAAACGATTATCAGAAATAATGCGGAAGAGGACGAGAAAGTTGTTTTAAGAAAAGTAGTGCCTAAAAATGCCAAATAAAAATTAGATTAATCAAAAATAAATTTGGTTAGTAAGAACAATTTTAAAAGTATAAAATTAATAAAACTTGCTAAAATTATTAGTGTTTGCAGAAGTGCAAACATTATACTATTTACTTTTTGTTGATGGCCCACAGTGAGCTAAATGTAATATATTGAATGGTTTATCTCCATTTAGGATATTATGAAGAAATCACTTTCTTTCCAAAATTAGGATTACACTCAATAGATTTTAGACAAAATATAGCGCTTTACCTTTTTTTTATCTCTGTATACCCATATCTTCTTTTTATGACGTCCGCTGTCTTTTACGATTGGCACCGGTTACGAAACATAAGCGCTCTGCTTTACAACAGAGACCAAGTGAATGTCGCGTCGGTGACATTATTTTAGTTCGTCCAAACCGAAACGGTTCAGACACACTCTGCGGGCAAGAGCACTACAGCAGTGTACTGGGATGGAAAGAAATTGTTGTTCGTGGATTTCTTGCCTAACGGAACAACAATCAACTCTAATCTCTACTGTGAGACCGAAAAAACTCCGCCGGGTTATTTACTACAAACAAGAGGAATTTTATCGCGAAACTCTTTTGGGCCATTATCAATCACCCCCACCCTCCGAAGCCCTGATCCGTCACTGAATTAATATCACTTGTTCCCCGCTTTGCAATCTCATTGACCGGCACGCACTTAAATGATTACGAGGAGATGTAGGAAGACATCGAGTTGTTCCTATGCGACAAGGCGGCAGAATATTATGACAAAAGATGTATAAATGCGTGGATCGTCAAACCGACTAGGTCGAAAAGTAGCTAAAGGTTCAACCTTCTAATGCTGTATTTGTTTGTGAAAAATGAACATTCTTTACTATAAGAAAAAAGTTGGAGGCACTTTTATTACGAACATCCTTCGTATTTAATATTTTCTAACCTTCAGATAACAGTTTAATGTTTTTACTCTATTTTTTGATCAATTTTCTGTGTGTTACTCTATATTTCCACGACTATCAAGTTTCTAAATTTGTTTCAAGATTTAGAATTATTTCACGATCCGTTACATTTAAAAATTTTATATTACTTTTGGAGTTAGAAATTATTTAATAAATATTCATGTTTACAGTGAATCTTTCTATTTAATTCTTGTTTCATGTAAGTTAGATAATCCGATTTTTAACGTCTTGCTGTATTGTAAATACTTATAGTTGTCCTGAAGAAGTTAAAAGGTATTAGTGAAATGTTGGCATATGAGTAAAAGATAAACTAATTAGTTAAGTTACTTAATTAAAGGTTGGTATTTCATTTGCAGCTTAAGCTTCAGCTTAGTAAAGCATCACACTTGATTAATGCGTCACTTCAAAGCAATTCTGTATTTCAATTACTTTTATTAATTCCCTTCAATTAAGCGTAACGCTTGTAAAAACGTGTTTATGTTGGTAACAACCAGGTGCAACTGTTTATAGTAATTCTATTAACCTATCCGTTGTATGTGCTAAGTGAAGTGAGGTTAGACTAATTTTTGTCAATTTTTGAATATCAAGGTGTAACTGAAAATATAAAATATGTCAAATTGCGAGATAGAAAACTCAGAGCTAAGAGCATCATTTGTTCCGTAGTAACTTGATGATTTGTATCATTATCTTTTAATAACTTAACTTCACGCTGTAACAAATTTCTTACCGATTAGTTGCAGTAGTAAGGTCAATACGTATTAAATCTAAAAATATAGAGTATATATATATTCGTATGAATAAGTAATTACACTTACAATTATAAACAGTTATACAATTATATGGTTAATAATAATAACATGATATTCATCCACCATTTGGTGCAAGTGAAAGCAAAAAACCCTAGAAAAAAAACCTTAATAGATGGAATCATAGGTCTTTCATATTATGTAACCAGTTAATGGACTTCTGGTATAGGGTTATGCATACCAATAAATCCGTAATCAAACTTAGTAATAAGGCGATCATTTACAATATGATCTACTGTTTCAATTCCCTTTTTACAATCACATTCTGAACTATATACTGCATTCCAGCGGTATAACATCGAATTAACTCTGGCATGAACTATTATAGTGCGATTTAATTTACACCAAATTTTTCTTGGTAAGTCAAATCTAGGTATAATTTTACTAGGGTCTTATATCAATTTTTGGATAAAAACATTTGTGGAAAACCATTCTTGTTTCCAAGACTAGTTTTGTGAAAATCTTCTAATAAGAAGTTTTCATGCCAAATAGGTTTACATGATTTCAATCTTTTACTTGGTGGATGCTGCAGATCTATCGAAATAAGATACATATTTGGTGACTTGATATATTTGTCCCATTCTGTTTTCATAGCAGCCACTCGACGAATACATGGAGGAACAATGTTGAACAGGACTGTCAACCAAGGAGAAGGTGTTGATTTAAGTGTTCTAGAAAAATCTTCATGGTTGTATTTAACCGAGCATCAATTTTTCGCACATGAGCTGAATTCGTCCATACTGGGCAGCAATATTCTGCAGTGGACAAAACCAATGTTGTTGCAAGCGATGCGATAATACAGCACGCGTTACTTTATCAACTGGGCATGCGCTAATAACGTTAATTCCATGCGGTGCTGTAATATCTTACCCCACACCGTTATTTACGCCCACATAACGTTACATTATTACTCCTCGCTAATTGTCTTCGTGTGCCATCGACTGAAAGAAGCGATCCCGAATCCCAAAATTAATCGTAAATAGTTATTACATATCTATGTATGTACATACCTCTACATATTAGAAATTAATGTTAAAATATAAATGGAAACATTTTAAAATACAACTTTCAGGTTACCTACTTTATTTACCTTTACATTATATTCGTTTAACGTTGTCCTCAAGCGTCCGTTGCAATAACTCTAATAACACCCATATAAAGCACGACGTTATTAAAATAGCGCGGCGTAAATACCACACCGAATGCGCTATTTGGATCTACAACAACTCTCTGGTGAATTTACTATTCTTTTAGATAACCTAAACCTACTATGAGAAGAAGTACGTCGGACTACGTGAGATTTAATATCCTATAAATTAATGCCCTGAAGAGAAACGATATTATTAAGGGGGACTTTTAGTTGAAGTCATAGCTAAAAATCAATTATCTAAATTGTTGGTGTAAACAATTTAGTTAATTAATTTTTAACTGTGACTACAACTAAAACTCCCCCCTTTCGAAAATCGTGTCCCTTCTGGGCATTAATTTATAGGATTCTAGAGCTATTATAAAATTCAATATCATCCCACACTGTAAAATGGTCCAACCGATTCCTGTATATTCTTTCCTTTCTTTCTTTGCCAGGCTTTTCAATAAACTCTATTATAATTTCTTCATCACTGCTATCAATTTTATCATGAAATATTGTTAGATCCATATTTAAAATATTTTATCAAGTTTTAATTGATAGGATGCATTATCTTGACCTAAACATATTTTACTGTTTAAGTTTTGACTTAGCGGCTTAAACCAACCCTCACGTCTGGCGTATTTGGGCTACATACTTTAGGGAGGCTTGACTATAAAGCGCATATTGAAATACGCATAATATACTTTAAGTTTAGCTATATACTAAGCCTTTACTTAGGTGTAGATTGAAATACCGGTCCTAAGTTAACCAATTACTTGAAAATAAAAATATACCGTGTGCCACACAAAACGTAACGAGGTACCATATCTCAGGAATTAATAAATATCCAATAGAAATTGCTGGAAATAGTTTTTAAGTTTCTTATTTTAACTCCAGGGAGATAACTGATATGGACATTTAAGAACAACATTTTTCTAGAAAATATGCCGATATAAGTTATCAAATAAATATTAGCGTCGCAATGGGGGTGTTTAGGGAATACAACTGTTGGCAACCGTTGAGGGAGTTGAGGGACAACGGTTCTCTAAACGAGTGCGCTGAGCAAGTGCTGACTTTCAACTGTTGCATAATTTTGTCGATATAAAATTTTCTGTTGCGTTTGATCAGCATATGCTACCTAATCTAAAATTAATAAGGTGCCTAATATGTGTTTTGCTGTTAGAAGCTTGAAAATGCTTTTTTATATTTGTTATCAATCGCAGGCGATCTAAAAATGTACATATTTACAAATTACAGTTTGGTAAATGATGAAAATATACCAAAAATCACCATTAGTGAATTTTTATTAATTGTTGAAATTTAAAATTTAAATATAGATTGGATTTATAGCTTAGACAAGTTGTCGTTCATGAAAACATAGTGTAGAAGAATTAGTAGAAGTAGAGGATATTAATATTGCTGAAAATAGAAATGTTCAGGGATAAGGAAAGTACTGTTGGAATAACAAATCAATATTATTATTTATTGATGAATATCTTAAACGAATTGATAAATTTCGCTAACCCATCGATTAAAAAAAAATATTATGGAATCAAATCAATTACATTATTTAAACTAATTTCATTTTCAAATAACAAATACTCTAACATAAATGATTCAGCCATGTTTGTCACTTAAAATCACAATATATAGCTACATTTAAAATAAATACGGCATAAATGTAACCATTTTTTATCTATTAGTGTCACTTAACATAACCTATAATCATATATAGTCTATATAACCTCCCAGTTTGTACGGGCTAGGAAAAGCATAGATTTATGTTCTAGTTATATACAGTAAAATCGCATAGGGAATTTAAATCGTTGAAACTTATCAGTATGAAACAGGTTGAGTATAAACATGCATTGAGAGTCAACAGTTGCGTTCCCCAAACGCGCCCATTGTTACTAAAATTATGCATGTTTTTTGTAGAACACCTTTAAGTGTAAGACGTAAATAAAGCCTGGAGGCGAGGGAGAATATCTTCGGAATATGTAGGCTATAACTTACGTTTGATTTAACCGAATTTGGTAACCTTAGTCTCATTAAAAGGATGACAATTTCTGATTACAATAGAAAAGTAGCGTTGATACAATGATTTTTGCCGTCATCGCTAGGGTACTTTATTTGAATAAGCCGCAGTTTTTATTATTTTTATCGAAAATTTTAATTAGAACGACCTAATTATTATAACATACTCCTAAAACACATTAAAATTGCAACAAAAAATGTCAAAGATGCAAATAGATATCGTCATTAACTTCGGAGATATCTGCAAAAGAATAATTAATGACACGTAACTTGGTACAAGCAATTGATTTCGAAGTCTAGCGGCCAAGCATGCCATGAAAAAATAAAAAATACCTTAAAATACTTTATCATTATGTAGTTTTCGCTGTTCATTCAATTTTATTATGATTAAATTAAATCTTTGACTAAATCCCTCTTACCTGTGTATGGTATAAAATAGGTATAAAACATTTTATTCAATTTTGTTATCGTGCAAAATGATAATTAATTATTTGTTGTCATCCGTCCCTTCCGTCACACTTTTATCAGGCTTAGGACTGGTTCAAATTATGGAGATGCGCAATTTAAACCGCATTTAAAGGCCAATGGACCAAGACTGCAATAAACACAACAAACAACTTGACATTATTAATTAAATTAACAGTCAAACAATAAAAACTTGTCAGAACAAACGAAGACGGTGACTATACATTTTAGAAATGACCGTTGGCCTTCAAAAGGCAACGAGTAATTATTGAAGAGTACTGGATCTTGTTCTACCGTGTGGTTCGTCGTGATTGATAAACAACATCTTTTAGTCTTCCCCACAAGTAACAATCTAGTACGTTTAAATCCGGAGATCTACGTGGCCACGGGAACAAATAACCTGTTCCGATCCAACGATTTAGGTAAGTAATATTTAAAAAGTTGTGGGCCCCTTCAGAAAAATGTGCCGGGTATCCATCATGTTGATACCAAGGAGATCCTCTTGTATTAAGTGAAACGTCTTCTAAAAGAACAGGCGGGCCATTTCTCAAACATTCTAGGTATGTTTCGCCATTTAGACGAAAATGAACAGTGCGATAATCCTATGCGCTAAAATTCCGCACCACACGTTAGCATTCTACCTGCTTTGGTGATCAACTTCCCGCATCCAGTGAGGATTCTTTTCCAAGAAATTATCCGTATTGAGCAAATTCACTCTGTTACAACTGCTAAAAGTGGATTCATCGTTCCACAAAATCAGAGAGGGGAATTGGGTATTGTCACTGCACATATCCTTCATCCAGTTACAAAAATTTAGCTGTCTGTAAAAATCAGTATTCGAAAGGGTCTGGTGTAAAACTAAATGATAAGGATGTATCCTACAATTCCTTACAATTCGATGTACTGAAGTACGACTTATGCCCAAATCTAGAGAAATGCTTCTCACACTTAGGTGCGGATTCGCTTGCACGTAGGCGGGAACGTTTCTAATATTGACTTCATTCCTTACCAAAGACAACCTTATGATGGAGCCTGGAATGGTACGTACACTACCCGTTTGTCTTAATCGTATCACCAACCGCTGAAACACATTTCTGCTTGCTGTTTTCGTTCAGGATATCTAACAGCATATTTACGTTCCGCAAGAACTGCATTTTCAAAACTTGCGAAATATTCGTGAGCCTCGGTATTGGTTTAAGCCATTTTTTAAAGTAACAACACAAAAGCTGACTACTAAATAATGTTCAACTAGAATTCAAAAAGAATCAAGATAAAATGCTAACAATGACACATTCATCAAAGCTTGATTCAATTGACATTTCAATTTGTTTGCTTTCATCGTGGAACCATACCGACTTTGTTTCCTAGCCAACTAGATACTGTTTTATATGGCAAGGCAGTAAACCAAAGGCAATAATTTAATTAAATCATAATAAAAAGTGAAAATCTACATAATGATAAAATATTCTAAATCTCTTTTAATTTTTCATGGCATGCTTGACCATGAATCTTCGAAAGCTATTGCTTCTAACAAGTAACGTGTTATTAATTATTCTTTTGGCGATATCGCCAAAACTAATAACGCTATCGATTTGCATCTATAACATTTTTTGTTACAAATTTAATGTGTCTTACGATTATGATATAACAATCATATAGTTCCATTTAAAATTTCCAAGAAAAATTATGAAACTGCGATTTATTCAACTAGCGCGCTCTAGCGGTGGCAGTAATAATTATTGTGTCATAGTTACTTTTCTATTGTAATAAGAAAATCTTCCTCCTTCTAGTAAGATCAAGTTTACTAAAATCAGTTAAATCTAAAGTAAATTATAGCCAACTCATTCCGAAGACATTCCTATTCCACTCGAGGCCTTATTTGCATCTACAACCGAAAGTGTTTTACAAAAGTTATGCAGAATAACTATGCAACAGTAATATTTATTTGATAACTTGTATTCGCATATTTTCTAGAAAATGCTGTTTACAGATGCCCATAACAGTTCCCCTCCCCCGTGTCGGCAGAATAAGGAACTTAAAAATTATTTCCAGCAATTTCTTTTGACCACTTTCCGTAACAGGTTTTTTCCTAAATTCTATACGGCTATTATTTCTTGAGATATGGCACCTCGTTGTGCTTAGCTTAGCACACTGTATTTACCGTAAACAACTATATATATTGTAACGAAGATATTTAGTTGTTTAAAAATCTTTATCCATATTCCCTAATATAGAGATTATTTATATACACTTACTTATTTTAATATTTATTTCACAATACACTAACAATAAAGTTTTATATTTCTATCTAACCAACAGCACAAGATTCTAATTAAAACTAAAAAAAAGATAATTTAAGCTGCTATTTATGTAGTTGCGAAAGGCCAGAAAAATAATGAAGAATACAGAATAGTCATAATGACGATGTAATAAATTACAATGCCAAGACCCATTGCTGACTTTGAATTTAATGGACAGGTATCAGTTAGCGAAATGAGTCATTTGTGATTACATCATCTATATTAACTATGATGAACTTATTGCATTATTCCACAATGTTCCATTGAGCTTTTATTGTTTCTAAATCTGTTACACTGCCCCTTTTTTTAAGACTACTACGTCCCATAACACTGGCCTAGGACTTTACACTTATGATGTTTCTACTTTCGTTCGTGAATGTTGGAATTTGCACTGCAATCCATACTTGTAAAGGTGGCCATCCACAGATTTCGTCGTTGGTAAGGTTGCTTGTGGATTCTAATTACACACTAAGAACTGTATACCAGTGTCTTGAAACACAGCTACATGCATGTTACGTACCACGCGTCAATGAAACTGGTCTAAGGCGCAGCCGGACTTTAGTGCGGCTAACTTTCTACCAGCATCGGTACACGTTTGTTAGATCCCATAAAGCACAAGCCCTCGTATGGTGGATCTTAATGGGATAATACATTCGTCACAAGGTAGTAAATACTTCTCATACCTGGGCAGTGAAGGGGTAGTGGAAGACATTTCTTTCCAATTTCTGGCTCTTGCTGCACTATTTCACTTTTTAAACTCAACTGCGAAGCCACGAGATATTCGGACGTCTTTAGCGACACAATGGGACAGGGGTACTCCTCTGGTACGTCAATCAGATTTCTGTACTCCCCAGTAGTGATCCCAAATTTAAGTTTATGTTGTCCTGAATAGCTTGACAAAAATTTGGTCAATGATTGTTCGCTGTTTTTGACTGCTAATTGTTCTAATTGAACATGGTTCACCGTTTGCTCATATTCTTGCTATGCCGGTTCTGTATTCCTCCCAGCGTATGGGGCTAACCAATTAATGTCAGTCACTTTGGGATTTCTTCTGGGAAATTTCATGATTCAGTAGATTACAACATTGATTCTCTTTATCATTTTACACGGACCTTCCCACGATCTTTATAATTTGAGAAATAGGCCTCTTCGTCGCTGAGTCTGGTAAAAACAGATGTAGTAATTGGGTTGAAATTCTTTTGTTTTGAAACTTCTATCAAAGCAGCATTTCATTCGATCGCGGGCAATCTGGATGTTGTTGCGAACTCTTGAATTACTTGAATTACGTTTAGTTCCTTTGAAAGACCTTCAGCATATGGCTTTCAAGCAACATTCTCCTCCCTAGGCTTGCTACAAAACTCCAAATCTGATTGTAATCTGATATCTTGCCCAAACAACACTCTGATTGGGGACATTCTAGGTGTTTTGTGTACCTCTGCCCGATACGCTATCAGGAACAGATGTATATACTGGTCCCAATCCCTTTGATGGTCTGAGACAAATTTTAACAAATATTTTCTCATTGTTCGATACAAGTGCTCTACCATTTGACTGACTATGGATGCAGAACAATTGTTCTGGTATTTCGTATATTAAACAACTGGCAAAAGCTTTGGAATAAGACTGACCCAAAATGTCTTCATTCGTTTGAATATAATTTTAAAGGAATTTCGAAACGGCTTGATAGTGCCTTTACGAAGGTCTCTTTCACTGCAATTGCATCTTGATTAAGTAGGTATAGTATACGCTTCGATCCATTTACAAAAAGATGTATTTGTTTCCTGCTTGGTTTCTACAAATGGGCTACTTATATTATATTACCGCATCGGTGCTTTTAGCTTCACGAATGTACCCTACCCAGATGCGCATAGTACATATTTTCGGCACCACTCCTTAGGATCTTTCTTGCTGTTCATACAATAAAACTTTCAGGAACCTTTTTCAAAGTTTTCTTTACTCCCACAACCCACCAGATGGACCATTATGCAATTTCCGCAAAATTTCCACCACTTTGTTTTCGGAACCACCAACTTCATTCGTTCAATACTTCCACCAAAATTTTCTAGAGATCTCCACTAGAGGCCAGCTTGAACTTGCAAGAAGTCCCATTGGGATCAATATGCTTTAGCCATGGGAGTAAATGGGGCTACTTCTTCCTAACCTGGTCTTTGACTTTTATTTTCCCATTTTAATAGGACCTTCACGTCTGGGTCGTCTTCTTGATCTAGTCAAAGATTATCTGGCTTCCAATCATGGTTATTTACAGTAGTACGGTGAAAAGGGGTTCTTTTGGCTCCTACCAAGTATAATTTTTAGAATCGTTTGTGCAAGGTCGTCTTGATAAAGAGTTAGGATTTCTATAATTTCTTCCGGTACGAAGCTCAACTTGAAAGTCATATTCTTGCAGCGGTATAGTTCATCTCGCTATTTGGAGTTTTGGATTCTTAATCTATAGGAATCATTTCAACGTTGTATGGTCAGTTCTTAATAAGAACTTTCGTCCATAAAGGTATTAGTAAAAGTAGTGAACAGCCTTCATCATCACTATCAATTCTTTGCGTGTAGGATTTGAACAACACTTTACTAAAATATCTAATTACTCGTTCTTTTCTGCCTTAGATTTGCGACAGCACTGCACCGATACGGATGTGGCTAGTATCGGTATCTAATGCAAATCATCCCTCTATTTTAGGGTAACTGGGTATGGGTGTTGTTACCAATATTCGTTTGAGGGTTTCAGACGAATTAAAGAAATTTATAAAATCGCAAAAGGCACAAATATAGAAAAATTTACCTTGACCGGGATTGTAAACCAGGATTTTTGGATAGAGACTCCAACGTGCACTACCAAGAAAAATTTTTCGGGATTTGTGCCTTTTCCAATTTCTAAATTTCATTAATTCATATTAATCTTTACTACTGGATCCTAGTAGTTTTGAGTCGTATATTTCTATATTTGAATTATGCACAACCTCTTCAAATATTAATTTCATAGTCCATTAAACACACAACGTTTAGTTTCGAACACAACTAACTTCGCAAATTTGTAACATATCGACTAGGTGTGAATCCGACGGTATTGTCGGCTCTCCGAATCTTGGCAAGTTAGTATAAACATCGTTACTTTAAAAGGGGCACATTTATAGAAAAATTTTGAACATGCTGGTATATGGGCCTTGGTAGTGCAATGGTTAGCACGTTGAAGTATCTATCCAAAAATCCTAGGTTTAAATCCCCGCCAAGGAAAATTTTTCGATTTTTGTGTCTTTTCCGATTTTGTAAATTTAAATAATTCACATTTATCCTTACTACTGGATCCTACTAGTTTTGAGTCAATTATACACAACCTCTTCAAATATTAATGTTTCAGATGAACCCTTACGGCTGCTATTGGTCCATAAATATGGTTGGTCTTGTTCGGCAAATTTTGTAACTGCGCAACCCGAAGAAGGTTCGTAATTCACGTTTATACTTAAATTATGGCCACTCTCATACGAACTTAACTTTCACTGGGTCAACTTCCACCGCTATTTCAGATACCACATAACCCATATATTTCACTTCCCTTTGAAACAAGTTGCCTTTTCTTGGACTAAGTTGTAGATGTGCACTTCATAGTCTTTCAAACACCTTTTAGATATTTTTCAGGAGTTCATCGAAATTCTCTCCAATGGCTATGGCATCGTCCAAATATACTAGAGAAGTTTGCCAAGACAACCCTCTCAGGTTGAATTTCATTAACTTTTCAAACGTCGCGCGTGCACTATACAAGCCAAATGGCATCGCGGTGAACTCCCAGAGACCAGATCCAATAGAGAGCCAGAAAGCGTGTTATAAGTGTCAATTCTGCGTAGAGGATATATGTCCTTTTTGGTCATATTATTTAGGTGTGCATCATCCTATTTCGGTTCCCTGATTTAGAGTCATTTGGAAAGTATTGGCATTTATCAAACGAACAGGGGTTGCTTCCTTGGCCTTATGCAGCACTTTTCCAGTTAGAATACTACCACCAATATTTATGATGCTGTTTCTAGGATCCCCATGTATCCTACTCAGAAGTCTGTATGCGGTTTGTCGATAACTATTGTTTCCCTGCTTGGCGAGAGTGACACTTCTTCTGCTAGGATTATTTTTATTGCATGGTCATCTCATTAATCAATAGGTATTTCTTTATCATCAGCTCGTATATTATGATTTTTCAAGTATAAGGTGAACCCAAACGCAGACATAGTATTCATACCCAATATGACAGATTCTTCAAAATCAGTTACTAGCACGCGATGCGTAAACTTCCTACAACCAATCACGATATCTGTAATAACTTCACTACGAACAGTCGCATGGTTTCATGTAGCTGTGCATAATCGCAGCTGTGAAGGCATTAATCGTCCATTATCAACAATGGTTGATTTCACAATTGCCTACGTTGCTCCAAAATCTAGCAATGCTTTGAAATTCTCGCTGCAATTGTTCAACTTATGTAAAAGCCATCGTGTTTGTGTTTTAAGTTCCATCTTCCTCAATGGCTCGCACATAAACATGGCCCTTCGATACTTCTTTGGTTGTTTCAAATTCCAGTGGACGAGTCAATGCACTAACAAGGCCACAAGGACGAGCTAAGCTATGTGCCTGTAGTATATCGGAATTCTGAAGATCGTCTTGGAATGTTTTCACCCCAAACTTTGCCATAAAGTTTCTGGAACCATTGGGTATGCTAATCTTACAAGCCGTGAATTCCTGATGGTTTTCTCCGAACTTCTGCACTATGTTCCTTAATTGGGCACAGTAGACCTGTTGAAGATGGTCATTTATATATCGCATATCGAATCGTGAAACAAAGTAACCAAAATTATCTTGCAAATTATCATGTGTGGCTTATAGAAGGTCTAAAGCATCCCCACGTAGACCCACTATTAAGGAACTGGCCTTTTCTTCAATTGTCCATCCATTTGATGTTGCGGCTACCACGAACTGTTTATAGTAATTGGCACAAGATATCTTCCCATCATATGTAGGTGCTTTGACATGTCTTATGGTATTTGGCATGCCATTTCCAATAACAAGTAAATATTTAGCTTGCTGTATATTCACTTCTGTTGGTTGTTTATGAGGAATAGCATCCACCTTCTTCTTAGGCATACTGACTTCTTTATTTACGATGAGGAAAATGAACTTTAGATGTAGTTCGTCAAACTGTTTAGTTACTTCCTCATATTTTGTTAGCGTCACATTGGTAACAGCTTCTACTTCCTTTGTTATTTTGTTGGCTTGATTTAATTCCTTCCTGTAGTTTAGTTTGGGTTAATTTAAATTATTTTTGTAGTTTATTTTGATTTCCATTAATTGATAACATTTTCTCTTTTAATTTGTTCGAAGTTTCCTCCTTTAAATTCTCTTGGCCTTCATTTTGTAATTTATTTTGATTGGATTCATTGTCCCCTGTATTAGCGCTATTGAAATGGCTAGCTGACACTTACAAAATTTCATGTGGTATTAAAAATTTTAATTTTAAAAGCTCGATAACTTTTGGGGAGCAGTTTAATGACTTTCAATTGCCATGCGATATTGTTCTTCTTTCATTAGCTGTTGTTTCATTATGTATCAATATACCTTCAGATTTGGTTTTAAAAATTATTAAAAAAAATTTTTTAGTTCCTTTAAAATTTGATGTACCATTAGTTTACAAGGATTTGTTAAACTAATTAAGCTTACTTTTGAACGGAGCTATTTGCAAATATTTGGAACTCCAACGGGATCTCTTTTATATCCAATTTTGTTAGAAACACTTCTTGACAGTTTGCTTTCAGTTTGTTTATGTAACACAAATTTTAATTTAGCTGTTATTCACAAATATGTCGATGATTTAATTTGTTCTAGTCCTGCTGATAAAAATGATTATACTGTTGGCGTTTCTGATTATTATGACAGCAATGTTAAGTTTACTGTAGAATTTGAAAATGATAGAAGTATTCCTTCCTTGGATGCTATGCCAATTAGATATAAGGACAATCCGATAATTATTTAGCGGTTTATTAAATTAATAGATCGGGTACATACATTACCTATTTCCCTAACCAACCATTGCATATTAAAAGAAATATTGTTTTAAATTTAAAAAAATAATTGAAAAACTCATCCATCCTACAAAAATTAATCATAACTTGTTTAATTATTTAAAATATTAGTTGTTAGCGGTTGCCTTAAAAGTTTCGTTTATCGTAGAATTTCTGATAAACACGTTCAAATTGTAAACGTAACTACTGAAGTAAATGATCAAATTTTTTAGAAAATTTCAGTATGTACTACAAATTAGCTACTAATCTAAAAAGTTCCTTAATAATATTAGCAAATTAAATAGTATATTATATACCAAGGGACTAAAGTGCGTTTTTAAATCCTGAGAAAGTTTATTTCTCGAACGACAGCGGGAGAAATAATATCTGGAGGGATTGAAAATCACTTTTAGTCGCGAGGTATATACATTACTTTTTGATTTTTTGCACTTTCGAGAAATTTGATATCAAAAAGGTCAAAGAAACTAAAATTGCATGACTTTGACTTTGACAGACCATTCGATTTGTTAAGGTATGCTTCACGGCAAATGCTATTTGAGTTTAATTTATGGGGCGTGATGAAAATGCTTTTTGGTTAACTCTTGTTATTGCCATGGTGAGCGGGATTAAATTTAGTTTATATCCCTTGAGACTAAAGTAAAATTTCAGTCCCTTAGGATTAAAAGTGACACTTTAGTCGCGGAAAAAAGTGACTGAAAATGGCATTTTAGTCCAGAAAGCGCAAAAAATTGGTAACTATTATAATAACACTATCAGCAACATATTTTCTAATTTAAAGGACTGTATTCGTGATGAATTAAGTCAAATGGTGCTAACAAAATTAATTAGTTGTGTTGCGGTAATAGCTGTATAGGGACAACTTCTACTTGGCCCAAGACTATACTTGCATTGCATCAGAATGATACTAAGCTGAACAAGTGAAGGTGTGCACTTGAAATTCATTCTAATGATTTAGATCATAAAAATGATTTTATTGCTGCTCAAATTTTGAATTATTCAGACAGTTATAAGGTTGTTTTTGGGAATCTTTTACATTAAAAAAATTAAGAAAATTACGAATTTTAAACCAAATAATAATTTTTTAGCTGTGCTTATAATATGTTATTTAATATCTGAATATCTGTAATTGGAATATTCCTAAAAATCTTTTGGTTGGAATCTTCGTTATTAAATAATAATTACAAGAGCTTTAGTTTCCTTAGTATTTTATGTTGTTTTAAATGCTATATTATTTATATGTTATTATTGATAGTGCATAAATGTATAAATGGTTTGGCATTAAATTAAAGTTTTCTAGGGTAAACATGAGATGAGAATAAAATACAATTATCAAACGCGTAACTTATGAGAGGAACCGAAAGTTCGGGTTGAATATTTAAAAGGGGCGCAAATCCTTTTAAGACAGTTGATCTGGATTTTAATAGCCAGATGGAACTCTAAGTTTAAAATTTAAGATAATGCAAACTGTATTTTAAACCGTAAGTGTATTTATCAAACCTTCTTAAACGTTCTATAAACAAATAAATTTAAAGTTCTTCATGCTCATTGTGCAAATGTTTAAATAATTATTTTGCTTTGAATAAACGCCTTTAAATAGCCAGAAGTTCTTTCTGAAATACATACAAAACCATTGTAGTAAAAATTCTTCTTCAAAAGTTGTCACCACTGTTCTGTATTGAGAACTAACCGACAAAGTTGTCAATGTTAAATGTTTTTTTTTAAGATTTGAAATTTTATTTATTTGAATTTTCAATAAATCTATAGATAGTAATGCTTTGTTTTTACTTGGTGGAATCTACTAAAGTCGTTAATTAAATAATGTTGGTGAGTTTGTGACAGATCTCGTTGCTTTTTTGTGCTATTTACGTTATTTAAATTAATAAAACATCAATATGCTTTGCGAATTATATTATCTACATATAATATTTTAATTAAGAATTCAATTTAAATCTTAAATCTTTAAAAATATCCTTTTATTTAAGCATAATCTGCCGTTTTATTAAACTATTTCAATGTACCTCTTAGAATATAAAATAATGCAAGCTTCTAGATCTCATACAAATGTAAAGGTTGTTTGCAACTGCAGAAACATTACGTCAGCTTGTACGTACAATGTATTGAAACTGGTTAGTTATCACATTTTTAAAGAACTAAATATAGAACGTTATGTTCATAAAAATATCATTCCGCAATAGTTAAAGTAAATAATGTACTTCGTTAAGGCAGTAATAAACGCAATACGTTTCTGGGCAATTCTAATAATGAGAAACAGGCAGGAGTTGCGTCTTTGATGATATCAGCTTTTAGTAGGAAACAGCGAATAAAGGATACGTTGAAATTTAACATGGGATCTGCAGCGCTGAAAAAATGGCATGATCTCACTAACGAGGGCAGTTCTGATACAACCACGCTTTAGTAAAGAAGTGTAAAAGAAGTTAGTGCTGTTCTGGGATGTCCTTTATTTTTGTTTTAGGAAAATACTTGGGCTTTCGTTAAAAAATTTGAGGACTTCCTGGGTTAGCGGCCTGTGGGCAGAAAACACCGAACAATTGGGATTTGTCTTTTTAACGGAATTACGGCCTATTTCAAATATGCAGCTTTCCACCTCTAAGGGGTTATCGTTCCTAAGAATAGAAGGGTGATCCACTTCTCGAACACAAAGTAAATATCCACCTATAAGTGTTTTATGCTTTCTTTGTCCTTCCTTTGCTTAACCACTTTTCGGCAGGAAGAATTGCTTGTGCAAATCTTTGCAATCATCCAAGCTTGTGCTGTCACCGCTGATCTACTTTTAACTGTGCAAAAGTAACGTAAATTTAATTAAAAGGCATACCGTCGTTTTATTTTAATACTCCGGAAATAAATAAATTACAGCCTAAGATATTTACCGTAGCTGTAAATCAGAATTAATTCAATAAAGCATTTTTTAGTTTCAATTCCAACTAATTATGTAATTGTTTATAGGATATATTTCCTTTAACGTTTTAATTATTAATTTTACCTGTAACATTATGTAATACACCCTGGGGTACCCATTTTATTCATGCGTTATTTTGACATCTCTTGTCTGTATATTATGTTTTGTCGCTAGCAAGAACCTAGATCTCATTTCTTTAAAATTGGTTTCTTTATCCCCAACTTCTCGACTATAATAATTAGCTGAGTTTCATGTCAAAAATTACTCATTCGCCTAGTTTTTCGTTAGCTAATGTTTTTTATTTACTTAGAATGTAAGTGTGCCAAAATCTCTTATTATTTGATTTGGGTTTATATATATTTATGTAATTTTGTGCGAACTAAAGCTAATATAAAGATATTCTTGTGCTTCGAATCTTTGTTTTCATTTAATTAGATGCAACCTAGAGTGCTATTTTAGTTATACAGTACGCGTGCAGAAGTGAATTAGTATGATGCAAATTTAGTTAAAGTAAGTGTCCTAACTCATTTAGTTCTGAGTTAAAGTTCAACTTATTAGTAAAATTGTATACAGGGTGGTCCATTTTAAAATCAGCTCTCGGTTATTTTATTCAGTGCACAGCACACAGACAATTTTACAAATAACAGAATTAGTAATTGCATTTCAATCAGCGTCAGTACTTTGATTTTCATATACAGTGTGATTTTAAGTAAATAAGCATCTTTAGTATAACAAACTTTCTTTCAGTTTTGAATCCCATTACTTCAGTACCGTTAGCGTCTGTTTTCCGTTTTAAAAGGTAAGGTAAATTTTTATCGTGAAATACAGGGTGTTCTTCCAATATCACCTATCAGCAGTGGTCTTGAAAACAGTGGCGCCCATATTTACCGATTTAAAATTATTTTCCCGACAGTGTTTTGCTTCGCAGTACTGAAGAACCAAGCCTCGCTCCACTGTAGCTTTGTCGGCCGTGGTTAAACACTGGTGATTCTACCACATGCGTTATTTCGATTTCGTCTTGTCACAATTGCTAGAATGTCCAAGGTAAACTTTTTGACTAGGCAGATTATGCAAATTTCTCTACCGGTAAATAAGGATTGTAAACATTAGAATCCGTCATTCAGAAGGATGTTAACCATGAACTTGTTATAAACATCAATACAGTTTGAACTAGGTTGCCTACTTCAAATCATAAAACCAAAAAAGTATTTAACAACTTAATAACGTAATAATGCAATTTATTATAATTTTTTTACAGCTTCCAAACACAGTAGTCGACAACGTAGTTAAGTAGTACTAAAAGTGTTACCTATGAATAGTGGCAACGGCTTAGGTATTGCTCTACAGTCGTGCACATTGCAGCAAATGGACTACGAGTATTGCAAGAACATAAAGTGGGAAACGAGTACAGTGACCCACTCCATTATATATATATATATATATATATATATA
>JAHWXV010217402.1:0-15165 GCA_024586415.1 Phrixothrix hirtus | reverse complement strand
ATTTAAAAATTAAAAATAAATTCTAAGTCCATGTCAGAGAAGGATAGCGAAAAGTACATATTAAAATACGAAAGAATGAGAGAGATAACGTGTTGCACCGGTGCATCGGTGCACCGGTGCACCGGTGCACCGGTATTCCTCCGTAAATAAAACCACGGGTCGCGGGTTTACTCGCGGTTTTTATCGTGAATTCGCGGGTTTCGCGATTTTATTCGCGAGATTCGCGCTTTTTATCGCTGAATTCGCGGGATTCGCGCTCTAATTACGCGAATAAAAGCGCGAATTAAATATTCCTTCGGTGCATCGGGTGCACCTTCGGTGCACCGGAGGAGGGGAGGAGTGGATTAGAACTCTCCTTCTTCCCCTACTCTTTTATTAGTTTCTATTTTCTTAAGAAAACGTCTGTTTTAAAACCCTACTAGCCATTTAAACAATTATTTCACGTAAATATTTGTAGATATATAACTTTTTATAAAGCAGTTGTGGGATTTGAGGTTGTGAATGTGTAAATTTCATTAATTTTATACTTATTTTCTTAAGAAAACGTCCGTTTTAAAACGCTACTAGCCATTTAAACACTAATTTTACGTAAGTATTTGTAGATATATAACTTCTTTAAAGCAGTTGTGGGATTTGAGGTTATGAATTTGCAAATGTCATTAATTTTATACTTATTTTTGTAAGTTACGCTATAACTATAACTAAAAGTTAATTAAGGTTTTCTTCAATTTGTAGCTTACATTTGGTGATCATGAGTAAACGGAAGCTTGTTCACTCGAAAGCAAGAAGTATTATTCGTAATGTTATCGACTTCTTCAACAAGCAGAAATGCAATGGCTAATGGAGTTTTCCAATACAGAAAGCGACTCAGATAACTGCTGCAGCAACAGAAAAGTTAGTCAGTTCTATAAAGAAGATTCGGTTAAAGTCTAAAACGGCAAGTACTTGCTCGTTAGGATACTCAAAAACGAAACGCGTAACTCCAGATTCAATGAAAATCGATTTAGATGATTTCGATCATGGTGCATTAAGAAGAAGTCTGCATGAGCTTTATAGTGTAGATCGTAAAGTGCCAACCTACGAATAAAGAATACTAAGGAAACACCCCTCCCATTCAAACTGTTGTAAATTTATGTAGCAAGTGTAGAAACACCACCACAGGTTGACGCAATTTTGGTTAGTTCACGGGTAAACTGTCAAGTTGTCATAGTTTGTATTATTGTGTTTGATTTAATAACGATATTTCTTTGTAAATTAACAAAAATCGTGGTTGTATATGCCGCTTATGGTTGCATTAATAGAGGTACCAAGAGAACGCCTGGTTTATTGTTTGATAGATGAGTTTTAGTCACCTGATTTGCTTCTGCCACATTTAAGACTAAATATCTTCTTATCTTTAATATTTACAAGTATTTTATAAATATTTATTTATTTTGTTAATATAATAAGCTACAATTTTGAATATCTTGTAATAGTTATTTATTTATGTACAGAAAAATATCGATAACAAACGTCGAAGGTTATCACTGCGTTAGTTTTATTTACATACACATAGGCGTTCGTATAAAATTTGAAATAACGTTTTCATTTCTACAGTAAAAAACATTGTACAAAGTATTTACGTTATTATGAGCATTCATCTCAATAGATATCGTTATGAGTTCAAATTACTTGAAACGAAATCAATCTTATATTAATTAAATTTCCTTACAATTGTTAGAAATTAATAAATCATGAGCAGTAAGTTGGCAGATTATTAAAATTATTGCTTTCATATTAACTCTAAAATGGTTAAAAATTAATAAATCATGAGCAGTGAATTTAAAGGACAATATTGAATTGCTTGAAAATGAATTCCTTAGCAATGTTCCCATGTGCTAGTATACAGGGTGTAAATAACATAGTATACGTTCTTATAACATATGGTAGGACATCGAAAATAGAGCAGAAAATATGGTATAACTTTTTTCGCTATCGCCATTTATTAGCGAGATATTTCGAAATAAATATTTTACACTTTGGCAACATTGAATCGATCATTTTATCTTACTGGCCCATATTCTGTTATGTAAATAACTTTGTGCAAGAGGGACGATTTATGGTTTGTTGTCATTATTTACAGCGAATTCCAAAGATAAGTGGGGTATAACACAAAATACATAAAATTTAGGAACATATTTAAATTTTTAAATTTAAAATAAAAGTAAAATTAATTAATTAATTTAACAATTTAAGTAAATAATAACAAATAATAAAATTTATAAATTAAAAAAATGGTTTCAAGGCGTTCAACTATTTTCATTGTTAGTTAAGACGTTAATAGAACAAAAAATAAATAATTTATTGGTGGCACCTACATAAAACAATTTTTATAACGTCATAAATTATAAAAATTATTGTAAAATACATATGTAACTTTTAATATGAAATAAATATTGAGCTATTTTTACTTGCCTTATAGTGTGTGTACATATTTTACAATAGTGTACACTAAAAATAGTGTATTGAACCGGCTTGAAGATTTGTTAATATTTCTGTACCATTTATACAATTCAATGTCTTATAAAATGTCCCACGTCGTTAACTTTCCCTCTTTGTTGCACTTATTATCAACTGAATTATGAAAAGAAACTTAAACTATTAACAATATCGGTACCACAGCATAAACAGAATCAGCAAGATAACTTGACAAATTTCTCATTGTGTTATTATACATCCAAAACATGACCTTGAGCTATATTCAAGATTTCAATAACAAAATCCATCTTTTACAAATACGTGTAAGTGCCAAGGCCACATTGCACTAATATCTTAAAACTATATTTGTATGTAAAAGTTTGTTTCGTGCAGATACATGTAACTATAATTGCTAAATATCCAGTATATAAAATTTAGATGTATAACGTTACGTTTTACGCTAAATATCGATCGCCGACATATCTTGGAAATATTTCTTGTGATTATCACAAAACATAAATAATAGTGTTTATGTACCAATTCATGATTTTTTTACCTTAAATCATGTTTTGTATGTACGCCAATGAGAGAATGATCAACACAAATTTGTCGTTTTGAATACATACACAAAACATTCTATCGCCGCCATATTGGTTTGTTTATTTGGACACAATTTTACGTATTTAGAGCTGTTTCTTAATATTCTTTATTCGTAAATGCCAACTTTAAAGGTGTTGGTTGAAAAAATGCAAGAGAAACTTTGCGTAAATACTTATTACGGTAGGGTTTTCGGTACAAGAAGTGTCACAATAAAATAATATTATTAATGGAAAGATATGATATTGTACTTTAACATTCTAGATACTTAAGAAAGTTGAGAGAAAAAGAAAAATTAGGTGATAAGAAAAGGCCGGTGATATATTTAGATGAAACTTACATTCATCCAACATATGGAGTTAACAAATGTTGTCAGTCTAAGCAAGAACCTGAGATTTATAGGTGTGCTCCAGGCGGTCAGAGATATATTATAATGCATGTAGGAGACTCTCATGGCTTTGTTGATCACGCCTTACTTATTTTAAACACCAAAGTATATTGGGAGATTATCATGAAGATATGAGCCACACAACCTTTATTCAGTGGTTAGAAGAATACTTTATTCCAAATTTGCATCCGAATAGTATTACCGTTACGAATGATGCACAATATCATAGTAATTAAATAAATAAGCCACCTACACAAAGCATTCTAAAATGAGATATTCGGTCACGGCTAGAAGCAAACGGTATTCCAACAAAGACCAATATGCCGAAAGCAGAACTTTTAATGTTGGTGAAACGAAATCACTCGACTAAAACTTATTATGTAGATGAGTTATTGAAAGAGTATGGTCATGCCTTTGTACGTTTACCACCTAACCAGTGTGACTTAAATGTAATTTAGCTAATTTGGACTATGATGAAATAAAACGGTGCTACGAATAAAGTGTCGCATTCGAACCGTGAAATCGAGCAATTAGCTAGAAATTCATTTGTAGATATTACTCCAGTCGATTAGGAAAAAGAGTGTAATTACGTAAGGCATCTTGCTGACAAACTATGGAAGGACCATGGTTTAACTGATGAAATTTTGCAAAATGTGAGTTTCACCGTAAATACAGGTTCTTCTGTCGAGTATTGCACTAGCGAGGAAGATGCATTTTTCGAAAGGGATACAGAATGAATAACATTTGCACAAAAATTAGAAGTAATGAAAACTTGGTGGAGAATTCTAGAACCGTCCAGAATGTTGCTTGTAATAGGATAGATGATGTAATCACTATGCAGTAATCGACATGTGTCAATTTAAATAGGTCAGCAATGAGACATAGTATTGCAATTTATTACACCATTATTCTACTAATATTGCGGACTCTTCTATACGTTTTTGTTATCTATGTAAATAGTAGATTAAATTTCCTTAGTTTAGTTTTTATTAGAATCTTATGATGTTAGTTAGTGATATAACTGAGTACAAATATAAATATACATAAATAGAAATATAAACGTTTGTAGTTTGTGTACTGTGAAATAAATATTTAAATAAATAAGTGTATATAAATGGTTTAATCTTAGTGAATATAAATAAACATTTTCAAGCAATTAACTAATTCTCTTACATTGATGCCAAGTGTCGGATTAGTTTTTAAAAGTTGAATTCACAGACTATTAGTAATTAAAAGCTAGTGTTGATTGTTTTTATATCCCAGTAACAAGAAGCGCCGAAAAACAAAATATGGAGGCGCTGATGGAAATGTTGCAAAAGATGCAGGATAAAATAAATTCCAATCACGAAGAAACTAAATTACAAGAAAAAGTATTCCAATGAAGAAAAAATGGAATTCAATCATACTATATTACAAAAAAAGTGGTATCCATAAATTCAAACCAAAATAAATTGCACGAAGGAATTACAAACAAATTAAAGGAGGAAATGTTGTCAATTAATGCAAGGCAGAGTAAAATACAAGAAGAAATGGGAACGATTAATGCAAATGAAAATAAATTGCAAAATGAAATTAAGTCAATCAAAACTGCTTTAAAAAAGGAAATGGAATCCAATCAAAATAAATTACAAAATGAAATTAAGTCTAGTCAACATGCATTAAAAGAAGAAATTACAAACAAATTAAAAGAAAAAATGTTATCGATTAATGCAAATCAAAATAATTTACAGGAAGAAATTAAACTAAGTCAAAATGAACTAGCAAAATAATTAGAAGATATTACGAATAACATGTCAACAAAACATGAGAAAGTAACTTAGAAGTGCGACGAACTACATCAAAAGTTTATGCTGTTTACTGTGAATAAAGAAGTTAGCATGCCTAAGAATGAGGTGCTTCCTATTCCTCATGAACAGCCAACAGAAGTGAATGTGCAGCAAATTGAAGATTTGCCTGTTATTGAAAATGGTATGTCAAGTACTAGAAAACAAATTAAATCACCCACGTATGATGGGAAGACATCTTGGGCCAATTATCATAAACAATTCGTGGCAGTCGCAACATCAAATGGATGGACCATTGAAGAAAAGGTGAATGCCTAAATAGTGGCTCTACGTGAGGATGTTTTAGACATTCTACAAACAATACCATACGATGTACAGAATAACCACGATTATCTTGGAAATGCGATATGGAGATAAATATCTGCATTAGGTCTACTGTGTCCAGTTAAGAAATCGTGTACAGAACCTTGGAGAGAACTATCAGGAATTTGAAGCTCAAATTGCGCGGCTAGTAAGAATACCATACTCAACGACTCCAGAAAGTTTTATTGAACCAATTGGGGTGCAATGATTTGTCGGTGATCTTAGGGATTCTGAAATACAACAAGCGTTTAGATTACCACGTCCGCGTGATCTTACTAGTGCATTGGCTCAAGCACTGCAATTTGAATCTGCCAAACAAACGTCGAAGGACCATGCTCGCGTACGTGTAGTTGAAGAAGCCAAATATGATGTTGAGAGTCTAGAACAGACGCTACTAAGAATACTTAAGACCCAAAAACCAAAGGGACGTAAACTACGATCCAAAAAGTGCGGTAAACAGCGGTATATACAAAAAAATTATCAAAATTCTATTAGCAGTCCTGCTGGTAATACAAAACACTAAGAAGTCACCATCCAAGTGGCATCCTTAAAACATAAACTGGATGGTCTTTACACTAATGGAACAATCGCAGGAAGGAATTGCCCAATGCTGCTTGATACAGAAGCAACAAAGACAATAGTAAAACCGAAAGTTGTTGGGAATGGAAGATTATTGAGATCGGCTATAGGAAGTGAATGCATTGCGTACTGGTAGCTGACATTGAAGGTATGGATATAATGTCTAAGTTTAGCTTTGCTTTAGGTTTGAAGACTCACACCATACGTGTTCGTGACGAAGAGATAACGATGAATCAACGGGATTGCCATGCAATAAAAATAGTACTGGCAGAATAAGTGACATTAACGCCAAGCAGAGAAACAATAGTTATGGGCCAACCGGATGGATACTTCCGGGTATGATGTATAGGAATTTTAGAAACCAGCAACATAAATATTGGTAGTGTTGATCGAGGCCAAGGAAATAACACCTGTTCGCTTGATGAATGTCAATATCTTCCAGATAATTATACAGAAGGGCACTGAAATAGGATCATGCACGACTATCTCATCTGTAGTACGTTGCACAAAAACCAGTGAGAAGGTGTTGCCAGTAAAGAATTTATCTAAATTGTATGCCACACTCGAAACCTTGGATTACGGTTTATCCCCTGAGCAAAAGGCTAAACCAAGTCAGTTGATCCAACGATATGCCGATGTTTGAAAGGAAGAACAGATGTTGTGACGCACAAAACAAATACCGGTGATACTCATCCAATACGTTAACGACCAAGGAGGATGCCTTTATCCAAATGAGAGGAAGCCGAACGTATAATCAAGGACATGGCCCGTGAAGGGATAATAGAGCCATCCAGCAGCTCTTGGGCATCGTCAGGTGTACTAGTTAAGAAGAAAGATGGTAGCACTCTATTCTGTGTCGATTAACGTCGTTTAAATAATGTGACCAGGAAGAACGGTTATCCTCTACCCACAAAAGACGAATTTAGATACGCTTTCCGGGCCCAAATAGTTTTAGACTCTAAACATGAAAAGTAGTTATTGACAAGACGGTAAAGAATCTGAATATCGGGAAAAGGACAGGATTATCTGTTGGATCTGGTCTTTGGAAGTTCACAGTGACGCCTTTTGGCTTGTGCAATGCACCAGTGACGTTTGAAAGGCTAATGCAATTGATCCTGAGAGGGTCGTCTTGGCAAACATGTCTAGTATACCTGGACGATGTTATAGTTGTTGGAAAAACTGTCGACCAAAACCAGAAAAATCTTGAAGAGGTGTTTCAAAGACTACGAAGTGCGCATTTACAACTTAGTCCGAAAAAGTACAAGCTGTTTCAAAACAAAGTGAAATATTTAGGTCATGTGGTTTCTGAAAACGATGTGGTAGCTGACCCAGAGAAAATTTAGTCCGTACGAGAGTGGTCACAACCAAAAGTTAAACACGAATTACGGAGCTACTTGAGGTTACGTACTTACTATCGTCGATTTGTACGTGGATTTTCAGATATCGCAAAACCACTTATAAAACTTACTGAAGAAGACAAACCATATTTATGGAACAATTGTTGCCAAGAAGCATTTGAAACACTTAAACGAACATTGATAACGGCACCTATACTAAGTTACCCTACAGTAGAGCGAACACTTGTTTTAGATACCTATGCTAGCCACGTTGGCATCGGAGAAATACTATAACAGCTGCAAGACAGGCAAGACAGGTAAGAACGAGTAATTGGGTATTTCAGCAAAGTCTTATCCAAACCTGAGAAGAACCATTTTGTTACGCATAAAGGATTTCTAGCGATGATAAAGGCTGTTGAACATTTTTATAGATACTTTTACATGTAAATTTCTTATTGAAAACTGATCATGCAGCGTTAAAATGGCTCTTACAGTTTAAGAATCCAGAAGGCCACATAGCGAGACGGATAGAACGTCTACAAGGGTATGACTTTGAAGTTGAGCATCGTGCTGGAAGAAATCATAGAAATGCTGATGCTTTATTAAGACGGACTTGCACAGAAGAGTGCAAGATTTGTACTCGCTTGGAGTCAAAAGTTAATGAATATCTTGTCAACCGCACTACTGTAAGTAACGATGAATGGAAGCCAGATAATTTCAAACAAGATCAAGAAAACGATGGAAACCTGAAGGTGCTATTAAGATGGAAGAATGAAGGTCAAAGACCAGATTGGGAGGAAGCGGCTTCATTTAATTCCATTGTTAAAGCAAATTGGTCCCAATGGGACTCCTTGCTAGTTCAGAACGGCCTTTTGAAAAGAAACCTGGGAAATGATGATGGAAGTAAAAGACGAATGCAGTTGGTGGTCTAGAAAAACAGAGTAGCGGAAATTCTACGACAGATGCATGATGGTCCATCAGGAGGGCATATGGGAGTAAATAAAACCCTGGAAAATGTTCGCGAAAGATTTTATTGGATGAACTGCGGGGAATGGTGTCGAAAATGTGTAAAATATGCGTCTGAGAACGGTCCGTTGTGGAGGCGAAAAGCACAAATGCGGCAATATAATGTATTTACTCCATTTGAAAGAAGAGCCATCGATTTATCTGGTCCATTTCCAGAAACCGAAGCGGGAAAAAGTACGTCCTGATTGTAATGGACTATTCTAGTGAGTGGACCGAAACATACGCTTTACCTATTCAAGAGGCAATTACAATAGCTGAGACTTTGGTAAAAGAACTGTTTAGCCGTTTTGGGATTCCTTTGGAATTATATTCCAATCAAGAAAGAAATTTTGAACCGCCCTTTTCCCAAAGTCTCTGCCAGCTATTGATGGTACGCAAAACCAGAAGAACTGCTCTTCACCCATAGTCACATGGAATTGCAGAACGCACGAATCGACCAATCGGTAAATATTTGTCAAAAGTTGTCTCGGACCGCTAAATAGATTGGGACCAGTACTTACATCTATTCCTGATGGCATATCAGCCAGGTGTAACGACAGGAGAGACCCCAGTTAGAGTGTTTTTTGGGCGTGAAATGAGACTACCGGGTGATTTGGAGTTTGGTAGTAAATCTGGAGATGAGGAGGTCGCTGGAAATGCATATGCTGAATACCTACGAAAGAAGCTAGATTTCATACATGCGAGAGTTCGTAATAACATCCAGATTTGCAGCGATCGAATGAAAGTCCAGTATGATGTAAGTTCCAAAATGGGAAGATTTCAACCGAATGATCTAGTCTAGTTGTACCAATCTCAGCGATGACGAGGCCTATCTATCAAATTGCAAAGGTCTTGGAAAGGTTCGTATAAAGTGATAAAAAGGATGAACGTTGTAATCTACCGAATTATGAAATTGCCCAGAGGAAAACCCAAAGTGGTCCAAACGAATCAGTTAGTTCCATACACTGAGAGGAATGCAGAACAGGAACACCAAGAATGTGTGCACAGGGCGAGCCATTTTGAATTGGTAGAGTTAGGAATCAAAAACGGCGAATAATTATTTAATGAAATTATGATAACCAATTTGCGACACCACAAAGCTAGATTAGGTATGTTAGGAGTCCAGAAATCTGTTTGATGTACCAGAGGAGTACCCTCTGGCCCATTGTGTTGATAAAGACGTTCGAAAGTCCCGTGGCATTGTAGTTGAGTTTAAAAAGAGATATGGTGGCGTAGAAGAAATACTACAACGAGACAAAAATTGGAAAATCATATCACCTACTACGCCGTCACCGCCAAGGTATGCGAAGTATTTACTACCTTGTGACGAAAGCATTATCCCATTAAAAGCCACGTTATGAAGACTTATGGGGGGCATTATGGGCTTTTAGGAAACATATTTGTACCGATGCCAATAGAAAGTTAGCCATTCCAAAGCTCGGTTGCGGTCTAGACCAGTTTAATTGGAGGTAGTTGGAGGTAGTGTTTCGAGGCGCTGGTGTCAAGATAATGGTGTGTAGTTGGAATCCAAAACGGACCCCACCAACGACTAAATCTGTGGACTGCTAATTTTTCAAGTAATGGGGCGTAAGTGAAAATTCCGACATTCACCAGCAAAGGTAGAACTACCATAACTGCGACATGTTTCAATTTAAATAGGTTAGCATTGTGTCATAGCATTGCAATTTACTACATCATGGTTCTACTAATATTCTAAACTCTTCTAGACTTTGTCCTCTATATAAATAACAGATTAGATTTCCTTAGTTTAGTTTTTATTAGAATCTTGTGCTGTTAGTTACTGACATACCTTAATACAAATATACATAATCCTAAATAGAATTATAAATGTTTGTAGTTAGTGTATTGTGAAATAAATATTTAAATAAATAGGTGTATATAAATAAACGTAATCTTAGTGAATATTAATTACACATTTTAAAACAATTAACTAGTTTCGTTATAATATTACTATTACAATACGTACTTCATTTGAGTTTATTTTTAAAACAGTGTTAGTAAGTGTCAATAGTGCTTAAATATTAAGACTATAATTTTATTGTATAAAGAATTTTGCATTTATCTTAGTTTTTACAATTATTACACGTACAGGTATTAGAGAAACTAATCGTTATTTGTCCTTCTTATTACTTACAACAAAAGTTTTTATGTTATGAACGCCACTTGTAGAAAGCTTTATAATTGCACTTTTATTTATATTGAAATAAATGTTTAAAAATCTGGTGTGAAACAACACACGACTTTCTCTTACGCACATAGATATGCCAATAGTACCCACAAATGATTAGACTATTGTCTACGTTTCTTTTGGAAACAATAATTGTAACGGTCACCCATCCAAGTTACTGGATAGACTGATAAAATGCTTCAACGCATTTTTCAGAAAAACTGTTAAATTCACGCAAAGGAACATTGAATACATAATAACCGTAGCACATTTAAAAATAAAAATTATAACTGTTTTCGAGAAAATCGCTAAAAAACGTAAAAATCGCAAGAATAAAGTGGTACTTCCGGTCACTCGATTGTATCTAAATTCTTGACGTCACATGTGTAAAAGATAAAAAACTTAAATATAAAATGTCATTCATATATCGTATTTAGTTTTCGAGATATGTTGTTCACAATTAATACACTAAGTACTTCCGGTTACTAGACCTTCGAAAATCTATTAAAGATACAGCTTGATTCATGCAAAACGGAATGAAGTAACCAAGAAATTTACTAATTTTAAAAAAATCGTTAAGAGTCGATTTCAAGAAAATCGCGAAAAATGAAAATTAGAAAAATACCTAAAAATGACAGAAATAAAGTGGAACTTCCGGTTATTCGATTTTAACCAAATTCTTCATTTGGTATACCAATTAGGGCAACAAATATAAATTTTCATTCAGCTAGAACTTTTAGTTTCATAGATATTTTATTTTAAGTAATGGTGTAGGTACTCTGGTTACTCAATTTACGGAAAAGTTTCTGAGAAACGGCCTAAACTATATGAAAGGCCATTAAATGGGTAAAAAACAAAATAAGTTTTAAAAAAATCGTTCTAGTCAATTTTGAGAAAATCATGAAAAACCAAAAATTAGGAAATATCTAAAAATAACACAAATAAAGTTGTACTTTTGGTTATTCGATTGTAATAAAATTCTTGATTTAGCATACAAAGGTAGTTAAGATCACGTATACAAATTTTCATTTATTTAGGATTATCAGTTTTTAGTTATTTTAGTCATTGTTAATGGTAAGACTACTTCCTGTTACTCGTTTTACGGACATTTTTTTGAGAAATTGTTTTAATTGTATAAAAGGTCATTAAACAGTTAAGAAATACAATAAATTTAAAAAAAATCGTTACAGCCGATTTCGAGAAAATTTTGGAAAAACCAAAAAATTACAAGAGTAAAGTGGCACTTTCGGTCATTGGATTTTAGTAAAATTGTTGCTGTCGCTTGCTAAGATGGACACAAACTCAAATATAACGTTTCATTTATTTACGACTTTTAGTTTTCGAGATAATTTGTTCACGGACACACACACACACACACAAACACACACACACACGCACGCACACAGCACGCACGGACGCACTCACGCACACACGCACGCACTCACGCACGCACGCACGCACGCACGCACGCACGCACGCACGCACGCACGCACGCACGCACGCACGTACGCACTCACGCACTCACGCACGCACGCGCGCACTCACGCACGCACGCACGCACGCACGCACGCACGCACGCATGCACTCATGCACGCTGGCACGCACGCACGCACGCACGCCCGAACGTACGCACGCACGCACGCACCCACCCACACACACACACACACATACAAACAAATAGACCAATTTTTACAAACCTGATTTTTGGACTCAAGGGGTCGTATAACGTGAATTTCAACTAAAATTTCGATATCGAAAATTTTGAACGAAAAGAATACTTTCTCTATAGTATATTCCATATAGGCAAGAGAAAGTAAAAACTATTAAGCAACCCAAATAAACACTTACCAGTGGCGGATTCCACGGCTTGAATTTTAGAGATAAAGAATTATAAATACTGAAACAACTAAATTTAGTTATCACAAAGAGTTATTAAGGACTCTAAGGAATAGCCATCAGATATACATATTTCCTAAAGTAAACGTTACAATATGTTTTTAATTAAATGTTTCAATAGATAAAAGACGGTTTTGTAAATAAAAGAGTCGTCATCTTCCGAAGTTCTGCGGCGAGCTTACCTTGTCACATTGATCTACATAGCCTTATTGGTGTTCTCATATGCCATTAAAAATTTGTACTTATACTTAGTGTTTGGCCCATCAGCTTAGGTTGTATTTCTATCAGAGTGATATTTCTGGCGCCTTTTCAATTATTAAAATTTATCAGAGCGGTACTACTGTCGCCTCAGGCAAGATATTCGAGTGGCCGCTCTATAGCTTCTTAAGATGCTGCCGGGCCCCGATTGGCTAATCGCTCATCAGTATAGGCTTGATGCTGTCACCTGATTGGATAATCGCTTCCCCAACGGAGTTTCCACCTGGAGGGGCGTGCCTAAAAGGAGTGGTCGTGGGGCGACCTTCATATCGTCGCCATACCTATTTAAGTTTACTATTTCACATTCGCAAATTCATGGCTTCCTCGATAAATTATCACGCATAAATACATCTCAAAAATTTCTTGTTTTTAGCATACTTTTTCAAATTCAAGTCAGTTAATTCTATTTCGGGTAACTTTATTAGAGGGTTTCAAATATAGTCCATCGCCTATCTTTCCAATAGCAACTGCTTCCATAGCTTTATTATGTTTTTCACTCTTTTTCTGAAGCTATCGAGCTGCCGTAGAATCGTTTAGGGCTTTAGCTATTCCAGAAGCTCATCCTGCAAGTGATCTCACTGCCAAAAAACCGGCAAATAGAGGTATTAGAAATGGAAGAAAGCCTCCTGTTTTCGGTAGTGGTGTTACTCGATAAATTTTAACATTCCTTCTACCATCTATAGCTTTTACCGCAAAATGAGCCACCTTTAGTGCTGGCTTTATCAAACTAAGCCGGCTTCCTCCAGCGCTGTAGCTAAATTTGATCGTATCCTTTACCTTCTTCAAGATATTCTTATTGAAATTGCGATTTCTGAGCTTAAGAGTTCTTCTTCTGTTAAACTTTCGAGGCCTTACTCCTTATTCTGCTCTTCTTCTTTTATCAGATGGACATCCCATGCTCAGTTTTCTTTTCGCTTTCATAGCAGTAGATGCGGTTAATGCGACCACTTTCTAACTTAAAGAGGCGCCTTTGGACCAAATTCTTTCCCAAGCTTTATCTTCTAGGACACGATCAGCTTTATGTCTTTCGTTTAAGCCGTTGTTAATACTATAAACAATATCGTGCTGTCTACAAGATTCATCCAAGGGATTAATACCTGGATGACCACGAAGAAGACGCTGCTCTAATTTAGTACCAGGTCAACAAACACAATATCTGGGAAGATGTACTTCACACGGTAGATTGTTGATAAGCGTATTTGCAATACCTTCACCTCTTCCTTGCGTAATCATACTGATCATTATTTATAGATATCATCAAGTTATAAAGGTTTGAAAATTAAAACGGCTTCTACTAATCATATTTTTATTATTATTATTCTTACATCTAGTTATTATCAACTTATACTTATTATATCTATTAGATAATAAACTGAGCTTCACATTAACACGAAATATTTAGGCAATTATCAAATTTCTTACATAAATCGCTAATTATTATCCTATGCTCAAAATTCATATTTAAACCATTGCCAAATTTGTTACACAAATCATATATTACCATCTTACGCTTAAGACATCGTAATTTCTCTAAAAATACATTCATATTTAATTGTAGCTCCCGGTGCATTTGTACAACATTATTCTTACGTCTAGCTAATTGTACATTATTATATCTACTAGATGCCATCATTGTTATCACTATTTTGATAATTGAGAGTAAGGTGATTGTTAAAAAGTTTCGAAAAAACGTAATGAACCAATCTTCATAATCCAAACCGTTCACGTTCTTTTGTAATGTAGCTAAATTCCAGTGGTCAAAATCAGTAATAATTCCTTCAATAATTTTATCTCGTAGATAATAATGTTATTTAATTTATATTGTATGTAAACTTGTCTATTTATACGATCTTGCCAAAAAATGAGGACATCCCCTTTTGCATCCTAATTATAACTCAGACCCACGTCCTGTCTAGACTGCTAAGAAAATGCTTTCGCATGCTAACTATAATCTAATCTCACTACATTTCCTGGCTAGACTGATAATAAATGAGGACATCCGCTTTTGCATGCTAATTTTAAATCAGACTCATTTATGTCTAGACTGATAAAAAATGAGGATATCAATAATTAATTTTCTCCTTTACTACAAAAAGATTCATATGTTATTCACGTTAAGTCAGTTTTTCAATCCTAGGGTAGCGCTGCCACGTCCCGACATGGCCGACTCTCTAACAATTAGTTGCCTTTTTCCATTTCCCCCTCATTCTCTCCCTACTTTACTACAAAACGATGTACCTGTAGTATCCTGAAATCATGATGATGCGCCGCCACGCGACAAAATAGATGCATATAAAATAACGTACCCCCCCC
>JAHWXV010217390.1:0-10592 GCA_024586415.1 Phrixothrix hirtus | reverse complement strand
TGTTTTAACGTGCAGCTTAAATTATACTGAACCAAAATTACCTTTTATATGAAAAAGAATTAATTAGGGAAAACAGAAAGGGGATTTTGGCCTCAATTTCTGTTACACGTTACAATGTCTTTTGTATATTGTATCCACTATAATGTGCAGCACCGATAAACGAAAATGACTCATTGTTAAAATTAAGTATTTATGGGAATGGTTTCAATTTTATTTGAGTATTTACATCTCCAATCTATTCAATAAGTAAATGCGAATGATATTTTATTCTAAATTCAATTTTCCCTCCACATTTTCTGCATTGTTTATAATTATTTGGTATATAAGTTTGTATAGCTTCAGCAATGTTATGGGAACTGTATGATTGAATCGTCTCGAAATCAACATTAAGAAGCATCAATTTCCTAGTTACTGTTGCTTTGCAACTACCACATTCTTTCTGTAATGTACAAGTAGGGTTTTCAATGAAAAAGGATACACATAAATTACAAATATTTGAAACTGCATCTATCGTTGTTACGTTAAATGCATTTTTAACGACAAGGTATTTTATTTTGCACAATGCTTCCACGCATTGTTTATAAATTGATGCGGATGCACTCTTGTCTATTAAATTTTTAATAAATCGGAACATATTCGATTCGGCATTAATTAAAATATCATGAAATCTTGCGTGTGTGCATGCAGTGACAAATAATTGAGCAAGATTATCGAATCTGCATATATTCAACACGATAATTCTATTTTTCTTATATTTCAAAATTTCACAAATGTTTCCATTTTGCAACATGGCAATGTCAATTTTTTTTCTTTTGGCAACTCCTCTAAAATCAGATCGTGTTTGGAGGTATGTTCTTTTCATTGCCTTTTTTCATTTATATTTCACCAGTTACGCTCATTATTTAAATCAGCATATTAGTTTTCTGATTTTTCGCTCGATACAGTATCGCATTCGTAAATCTCTGTCTCGTGCTTATTTGATATTATCTGTAAAATTTCTATTACACAGGTTTGCTTTGGAATACTTTCAGGTACTTTAATTGCTTATTCTGTATCCCACGTACATTCACAAAAAAATAATAAAAAAAATTGAACAGCTTTAATTTAGGCACGATCGAATTTAGAAAATTCTTGGAAAACTGTTTGAGAACTTTTGATTTGCAATATGTATTGTATAACAGTTGGCGCTGAAATTGCATAAGTTTATTCCACTCCTGCTCATATTACAGGTCATTGCAACGTGTATTGATAAACATTCAGCGTATTGAAATTGATAAAAAATTCTATTCTGATTTATTAAATTAGATTTAGTTGTGTACGTTTTGGAACATGTTTTTCCGACGACCACCATGAAAAATGAATAATTTTGCATAGGTTACTAACATTGAAAATTGCACATTGCGCATAGCAACAAAATTGTTAAGAAATGGCCATCACGTGGTCGTGTGAAATAAATTTCACACACTTACATAGTGGGTTACTATAGTAATATAGTAAAGTCGGCGATGCTTATTCAAGTTTAATTGGGTTATTACGTAATTTTAAAAATTATTAAGTATAGGTGATCATTGGAAAATTATAGTGTACAACACGTGCTGAATAGATATTTCATATTCGGGTGAAATATCCAACCTTCAGCACTAGTTTTACAATATACTATTTCTGATGACCATTACGAAAAATGGATAATTTCGCATAGGTTACTATCATTGAAAGTTATACATTTCGCACAGCAACGAAACTGTTGTGACATGAACGAAACCGTTGTGAAATGGACATCACGTGGTCGTGTGAAATATATTTCACACGCTTACATAGTAGGTTGCTATAGTAATATAGGCGATGCTCATTCAAATTTAATTGATATAAGTTGCCACGTAATTTTAAAAATTGTCTAGTATGGGTGGTCATCGGAAACGTATAGTGTATAACACGTGCTGAATTGCATATTTCGCACTCGTGCGAAATATCCAACTTTCAGCACTTGTTTTACAATATACCATAGTATCCATGTTTCCAATGCTTTTTGTGTAAGTAAAAATTATCAAAAAACGGTAAATACCTCAAAGCTTCATTAAAAAAATAAAAATACATAATACCTTTGGAATACGATTTTGTATCTTCTGTTAAAGATTGAATAAAATTGAAAAACACTTACAAGCGTTTTAGCTTTACATAGATAATAAGAAATTATTTATTGCTTAACTTCTGAAATATTAAAAAGAAAAATAGCTGTATAAAAGGCAAATATTTCTCTTGACCAATAAACAACCTTTTAGATTTAAACAGATATACCTAAGGTAAGTGCTTATCAGAACATCGAAGTTTGGATACAGAATGCCATTGCGAACGAGCAAGCTAAAGAGTAAAGTGTCCTTTGTATCGTTGTTCAGGCAAAATTGGCGATTGTGCTGAGTTGTGCTACGCTAGCACAACTCATATGCAATTTGGTGGTCATTGAATTTCCAGAACATCGAAATTTGGACATAATATATCGTTGCGAATGGACGCGCTCAAGAGTAAAGTGCCCTTTATATCGTTGTGATGGCGAAATTAGCGATTGTGATAAGTTGTGTTAGCATAGCATAACTCAGATATGCAATTGGTCATTGGATTGTCAGAACATCGAAATTTGAGCATTGAGTACCGTTGCGAACAGCCGCGCTCAAGAATAAAGTGCCATTGATATCGCTGAGCTGGCGAAATTGACGGTTGTGCTGAGTTGTGCTAGGCTAACACAACTAAGATATATAATTATAGAAAATTTGGACGTATTATGTTAATTTAAACGTTACTTCAATCCTATATCATCGAAAATGTCTTTTGGGCTAACTTTTTCTGTAATTATTTTTTCGAAATACTGCTTTATCACAATCTTAGCACAATGTAGTACAACTTAGCACAATTGAGAAAATTTCGAAATATGCAAAATAGGGGGCTGGTCTAAAATATGCTTTTTTTTTCGATTTTTTGACGCATTTTTCGCATTATGGTCATAATATTCGAACACAATTTAGTACAAACCTAGCACAATTCAACACAACTCTTGAAATTAGCGAATTCGAAAAGTGGGGTCTTCGTATAGGTAAAAACCCTTCCTAGTAAATTATTTTTGGAAGCTAAAATGGTTGCGTTTTCGTAATAGTTTTGGTACGACACGGCACAAGCATTGGATTTTAATTTGTAATCGCTCCAATGCAAAGTAACCCATTTTTTTAACATTTGAGATGTTTGTCCTACGTATTGGAGATTGCATTCTTTACACAGTATATTATGTCCGATTTTAGCATTACTGATGTACTATCTTTTGTATTGGTGAAGAAGGACCCGATCGTGTTAGTGTTGAATTTGCCAATTTTGATGGAAAATTTAACATAATGTTTGCTAATTATATTAGTTAAGTTTTCAATGTAAGGTAATGTTTTGTACGTAATTATAAGTTGCGTGTCTTTGTCTCTTTCCTTAATGGGTTTATAATTAAAAATAAGTTTATTAAGGAACGATTTGGGATAACCATTTTGTATTAGTATACTAAATGATTTATTTAAGTTAGTTTGTAGTAAGGTCTTGTTACAAATTTTGAGAATTCAATTTTTTAAAGCTAAGACTAGATTGATTTTATGTCGGTATCACTGATAAGATTTATAGTTCACGTACCTGACAGAACTTGTGGATTTAAGGTACCAATCTAGTATAACGGTGTTAACGCTTGTTCTGATTAATTTAGTATCTAAAAGCGGAACAGAATTTTCGAAGTTCAATAGTGAATTTAATGTACCTATTGTAACTATTGAATACTGTTGTCTACTCCGTTTGGCAACTGATAAGCAAGTTTAATTGAATGCTTTATTACGTTATAAAGTTATGTAATCTTTGTTTGGTTTTAGGATTGAAGTAGGCAAACTATTTCGAATTGTATTGAGCTTTATCAATAAGTTCACGGTAAAGACCCTTTCAAATAACGGACTCTAACCTTTACGGTTCCGTATTATCTAGAGAGAAAATTAACATAATCTTTCTATTCAAATAATTTCGTTAGACCTCAACGATCTCGCCAATTTTATATGATTAACGACTTTGCTATATTTCATCAAAGTAAATAGCAACGTCTTTATGTCCTAAACATTCATTGAAAAATCAAATAAATAAAATTTCAAATAAACAATATTCTTATTTAAATTTAATATACATAAATCTCAAACAAAACATTTAATACCTACAACCCCTTCGGTTACTTCTCTATAGAAGCTGTTATGACATTTTGTAAATTAGAATTTACTACAACGTTATTGTTTGCATTTCAGAAAGAATTTCTCGTTCTTTAAAGTGTTTATTCAAAGTAAAACAAATTTTTAGAAGTTCAAATAACGTGCATGAAGCACTTTGATTTTATTTGTTTAGTAAACGTTTATAAGATGATTTGATAAATACACTTGCAGTTTAAGTTGCATTTATATGCAGCCACTAGATACAAAAGTGTATATATGACATCAACCTCATTTTGAGATATTTACAAAAATTTGTTTGGGGTCTATTAATCATAATTCTGTGAAACATTTTTCAGTAGTGGGTGGATCCGTTTTCTTACAATTAAAAAGTAACACATTGTCAAATATTATTGGATTTAATAGTTGTAATTTAAATTAGAAAATAACATACATTGTCTTGCAACTAAAATGGTGTTATTGGATACATTACAAGATAAACTGATTGTTAAAATTTGAATTAACAATTTTTTAATATTCCAATAACTCAATATGCGTTTCCAGTTCTCTATTTCAACATTTCGTTTTCGTGATTTCCCAATTTCACAAGTAGTAAGAGTAATGCCCAAGTTAATATTATAAAATTTATTTTACAATATTTTACGAAGTAAATTCACCAACCAGCATTAGCTGGCATAAAACAAAGACCAACAAAATTAATGTTGCACTCGTATTACAACAATTATAACATACATATTTATGCACAGTAATCACATGACTTATCACGTACACTGACATTGGTTGGATTGCATATACCTATTTTTGCATCTGAACTGTCTAACCAAATACAGAGTTTTGCATCTAACATCAATTTTAAAACTCAATTTATTCAATGAAAAACAATTTTTTCATCTGCCTGCTTTGTCACGTAATTGTGGCCTCATATTATCTGCGATTTTAAATACTTAGGCTTCCTTCTGGTTATTAGAACTCCAGATTAGCTGTCTTAAAAGGATTTACGTCCCTTTCAAATTCCAATTCAAATCTAGCGGTATTTCTTTTAAGTTCGTCTTTAACAATTGGATTTATTTTCCTTTTTACCTTAGGAAAAATTCATTTACGTTGAATTGTAAACTTCAGTGCTCTTTAGTGTCACGATCCTCAATACGTGACACAAGGTAAGATGATTTACCTTTCTAACCTCAACGGATCTAAACTCGTCTTCCGCTTGATTAATTCAGCAGCGTTACTCACTAGAAGAAGAAAGAAACGCAAAATTGCGTCTTCTGGCGTTTGGTCTTTGACAATTGGATTTTATTCTTTTGTTTACCTTAGGTAAATTTAATTTACGTTGATTTGTAAAACCACGATCACACATACGTGACACAAAGTAAGATGATTTACATTTCTAACTTCACCGGATCTAAATTCGTCTTCCGCTTGATTAATTAAACACCGTCAAATCTCGCACTAGAAAAAATAACGCAAATTTGCGTCCTCTGGCTTTTTTATAATCTTCCGACATCCCACTCCACAAATTGTTATGACAACTTGTAAACAACAACTTCTGGTTCTTTAACGTGTTTATTCAAAGTAAAACAAATTTTTAAATATTTAAAATAACAAGCATGAAGCATTTGATTTTATTTGTATAGCAAAAGTTTATCAGATGACAGTAAAAACACTTACGGTTTAAGTTGCGTTTATATTATCTCCGATTTGAAATACTTAAGCTTCCTTCTAACTATTTGAATTCAATGTCAGCTGCCTTAAAAGGATTTACGTCCCTTTTAAATTCCAATTCAAATCTAGCGGTATTTCTTTTAAGTTCGTCTTTAACAATTGGATTTATTTTCCTTTTTACCTAAGTAAAAATTCATTTACGTTGAATTGTAAACTTCAGTGCTCTTTAGTGTCACGATCCTCAATACGTGACACAAGGTAGGATGATTTACCTTTCTAACCTCAGCGGATCTAAACTCGTCTTCCGCTTGATTAATTCAGCAGCGTTACTCACTATCAGAAGAAAAAAACGCAAAATTGGGTCTTCTGGGCTTTTTATAATATTCGGACATCTCACTCTCGTATTTTTCTATTACCTAATAGGCGTCTTCCAAATTTTAAATCCTTAGTTTCGTATTTAAGATGGAAAACATTAACTCTCTGTTCTAATCGCGGTTTTTTTGATTTGCGCTTCAAGGCTCCAACCCCGGTTGCTTTCTATGACTTCAGTAAATAGTGTTTTCCTTTGGCGGCGTCTTTACTCTAAGAGATTTTATGTAAAATGTTTTCTTGCATAATTTTATTTTACATCCCACTGCTATGAAGTTTTCTTTTTTACACTTATTTTAAAATTCACTCCCGATTTGTTTATTATGGGTGCACTTTGAAACTTGTAAAAACATTTATTTTTATAATCTGATAAACTTAGCTTAAAACTTAAAATTACTGATTATGTTATATTACAGCAAATTATTTTAGACATTTAAATTAAATGGTAGTTTATTTAAATTTCTAATATTAGAACAGCGTAATTATTAATTACGGTGTATAACAATACATTAGGTACATCGCATATGGGATACTTAGGCACTGTACACATGATGTCATCTACATAATTGAAAATAAAAGGAAAATCGAAAGTTAATTGACTACAACAGGAAGATATGACGTCAATTAGATTTTGATTATGATTATGGTTAGGTGTTTGTTAAAGCTGTGGCAGGTTATGACGCCAATGCATGCTTGGATTTCTTTCCTGATTAATGAAAGTAGAAGCTGAACCTGAAATTACAGCTCTAGCTTATTTAAAGGTTTATTTATCTCACAATTGTTTGTACCTGAAGAGTGCGCCAGCCTCATGTTTGGCGTGAATGTTTGCATAGCAATACTTGCCCTGGTCAACAAATCTGTTTTTCATTACGCGCGTATCCCGATGACCAGGAAATCCGGTAAATAGTCACTGTTCCTGAATGGTACGCCTGTAAGTTCTGCCAGCACTCCCACACCAATATGGATAATATTGTGAAGTTCAATAGAGCCTTTACGATATCTTGGCTGCCAGTGAAAGTAGTGAGCTTTAGGTTGTAGTCCCTACTAATGCACCTTTCCATGTAAGTTGGAATTGCATCCACTTTGGCTTTGAAAACAAAGTCGTGTGGCCCTATTGGAACGAATAGTTCCATTTTGGGACATTTGCTGAAAATACCTGCCGCAAGAGAATTGCTGGATCTTGACACGTCTGTAAATTAGATTAGACATTGGTGATCAAATAGTTGCTGCGGATCATTAATTCAGCCCGACATGCTAGAAACTGCAGTTGAGAATAGCATTGAACGCCCTAACTGTGATAACACAATCACCCGCACCTCAACAACCAGGGTAATTTTAAAATCTATCGACAAACTTTAATACGGTACTTTAGAGATCTAACCATGTCCATTAACAGGAAATTCCCATAAAATAGAACACTTTTCGAAAAATTGAAGATGTCTATAGTTTGAAAATTTCCAAAAAATGTATATACAAATGAATTGTATATAGACACAATCCAATTTCTACTTTGTATCGCAGAATAAGTAGTTAGATATTTAAAATGAAGGGGAAACACAATTACGCATTTTAATCATACAATTTAGTAAAGCTCATCGTTGAAAACACATTAAGATATTTTATGGTTTTATAGTGAGCAGGAAAAGTCGTGGCCTCAGCCAGTTTTATAAAAAGGTAAATTCCCGGAGACCCGAAGTGACCCCATAAAATGGCGTAGAAGGGGTTGAATATAAAAAGAAATTCGAAGCTGGAAATTTTATCTTGATCTTCCTAGATATGCCAGAGGTCAGGTATGAGTACGTTTGCTAAGTTTGTTAGCAGCCATTAGTGTTAATCCTTATTAGAGTCGGTAATTAGAAGTTATTGCCAGTTCTTTCAGTTGTGTGTGGTAATTGCGAATAGTTGCGATTAGTTAGACCGGAGAGGTCTATCATTTGAAGAGTTATTGTGCATGGTTGCGATTTAAAGTCACCAAGAATAAGTATTGACCGTTGCTGCGAAAACAGAAATCAACCACCGACTTAGCTGAATTAATTATCGGATAAGAACATTCAAATAGAGCTGCCATTAACTAGTACTTATTATATCACCAGTGGGATAACGTATATTTTGATAAATACAAACGGCATTCTGATAACTTGCAGAATTCCTGTTATCTATAAACGAGATAAGTATTAAATTAATTATTCGCCGTAAAATTGCCTGAAACACAGAAACTATAATCAAGATAGCAGAAAATTCAGTTAGTTACAAGTAGCCAAATTAGTTATCTAAAGCTCTCTAAAGTTACAAAGATCGAACAATTTCAAATTCTGGAAGTGCATAGAGAAGATAAATCATTGTAGTATATTGTAAATTGTACAAAAGAAAGACCCGTTGTTAAAAGCTGTCATCAATAAGTTGGAAGTACCGCAGTCGGCTGAGGTTCATATTCGCCAATTTAGCGCGGAAATCGGAAAAAGCTTTGACCGGTATTGAGGAAAGGAAAACTGTGAGTAGCTTAAAGTTTATATATTGTTCACGTCAATCTATAAGAGGGCAGCCGGTTCAAAACATTCTTTAGGTACCAAAAAGGTTGCTTTCAAATAAACAAGGGAAGAATTTTTATGGCTTAAGGTATCGTTATATAACTAAATCTAAATTAAGTTAAAAATAACTTAAATTTTGAATTTTGTTTAACGTGTGGAAATTAATGTGCGTTAAAATATTAATAAATGTTAGAATTGTTTTACTCCAAATAGTATTTTCTTTAAATTATTAACTAGCCTAAAATAGGGTTGAAAAACTATTACCAGTTTCCCAAAGAGAATTTTCAGTTAAATACCCTGAGAAAATTGAGAAAGAGTCGTATATTAGTGAGGTATTTCAAAGTAAAGATGTGAATTAATAAAAGTCGTATTTTGTTAGGGCGTTTCAACGTAAGAAATAGAACTCAGACCTAACAGTAAGAATTTCAAACCTTAAGTGTCATAAATTAAATATAAACTGGGGTAAGTAAACCTCTAGACATACTAAATGCAATTCTGCTTGGTTTCCGTGTCGATTTTTTAAAAGAAGTAAACATTAAAATACGGGGGTGAATTTGCAAACTTAATTATTATGCTTATATTTAACATATAATATTATTTAAGATTGCGTTTATACTTAAAACATTGCAGTAATTAAGTGCTCCAACGCATAACAATTTTTTTTCTAGGTTATACATATATTAAATATAATTACTATCTGAAATATAGGTAAAAGAAAATATTGTTTTCGTACAAAATTTTCAATGTCCCATTTTTAGCGGACAAGCACAAATGCACAATCTCTAGCCCCCGAGTCCAAAAAGACGTAAATAAGCAGAATTTTAGATTTGACTTTGTAACCAAATGGACAGGTAAACGCAACAATTTGATTAAAACCTGATAATTAGAAATGTCACTTTACCCTAGTCATTTTCTGACTTTTCGTGATTTTCTCGAAAATAGAACAGAGTTATTAAGAAACTTATATATAATAACTTATATATAATAGAAGCGTCTCTTATAATTATTTTCAAATATACAGGGTGATTTATATCACAATGGCATATCAAAGTTGTGTTTTCTTTTGGAACATCCTATATATTCTTACAAAGTCTGATATACCTTAATGCATATATCAAAAAAGATACGAGGCACTATCCATCTAGAGTTACAAACAAGGGAGCTGCTTACATTTTTGTAATAAAAAACAGCTCACCTGTCATATTGCTGTGTGTTAATATGGTAAGATAGTAAGCTACAATTTACACCACAATTTCTCTAGTCCATAATGTTTAGTTCCAAATTATCTGCAAAATATATACATGGTAATAAAGTTTTGCTCATCGTTATTGTTCTCAAATTTTTCAAATGGAACATCATGTATATTATAGTTGCGTAATGTGCAGAATTTAATATACTTTTAATAACATGTAACGGCATCAAAATGATACAAATTTTTGAAATACATTGATTGTTTTCTGAACTTTTCCAAAATTGTTGTTATTAATAATTTAGTAGATAAAATGGCATTACGCTCTAAAACAGTGCTAATAAAGACCATAGAACAAAGTAATCAACAAGTAAGTTACTCCGGAAAGAAATTATGTGTGTCTTTTGATTTTCTCTTATTTTATGTAATTCTGAAATGCAGAAATGCACTTATTAATCTCTAAGCAACACGATCCTACATATTTCCGTTATATGGGGATCAATGTGATGTAAGCTTTTCATTTTTATATTTGTAATGTATTGAGATATTATTTATGGTATATTAATTATTATAATTCTTGACGACAATTTCCAATTTTCTAATATATATATATATATA
>JAHWXV010217361.1:0-10870 GCA_024586415.1 Phrixothrix hirtus | reverse complement strand
ACAATTGTTAATTTAATAAAATAAAATATAAATTTGGGCGAAGACCTTTTAATTTATTATAGATATGAATACGCCCAATTTCTCATTATATTATTTGAAAAGAGTAAGTTGAAGTCGTAACGTAATCCCTCCTTGAGAGCGAATTTTACCCTTTCATTGCCGAAAAACAGAAATATAATATCCCATATAAAATCTAATCAAATTGTTACATAAATAGCACTGCACCATTTAATTTATAATAAGAATTTTGTAAATAAATATATATTGCCTTTATGATTTTATTCTTAAAGTTACTACTACGCGCAAAAACACGCAAACTAGTAAATTTAACCCAATTTACGAAATTAATACTGAAGATCCTCCATTGGATTGATATATACATCAATCAAAAGTCGTTTAAAAATCAAGCGTAGAGTCAATTTAAATGTTTTCTCTAGGTTCTCTGATTTTTTAAATAATAAGGAAACGCGAATTTTTAGTCAGCTAATAGAATAAATTGTATTTATAAGGAGGTGTAAATTTATACTGGTCCATTAATTTATCTGAAGCTTTGGGAAGGGTAACTGTTACGGTCATGTCTGTAAGAATTTCAACCCCAGCTCCTCTTCTCATAAATTTTCACAGAACAAATTGGCGGTGCGTCACAGAACGATGAAAGTCATTTTAAAACAAATACTGAACCTAACTAAATCAATGAAGTCGGGCTGGGTGTAAACTTGAAGTTGTGATACAGTATTTATCGTTTAAGTGGGCGTAACCTACTCTGAAGTTATATTTTTAAATTAGCAATATCTCTTTAAAAGGAACGCTGCAATGGGATAGAATCACTGGATAAATACGAAATGCCCACGAATAGAAGAGGATAAATGAAAAAAATAAAACTATGTAGTCAAACGCAAACATACTTTGGGTAGTATATAAATAAGCAAACAGATTCAAACAACTAAATAGACAGATAGTTTAGAAAATAAAGTGAAGTAATATATTCAATAGTAACACATAAAGATTAGTGCTGACTAACTCTTTCAACTCGTTTTCATTTAAAAGTTGTCACCAGAAGAGTTATTTTCATAACACCTGTTAAGACAAAGTAATATTAACATTAACAGTACCATGCGGTAGCTATGAATCCACTTCATCAGAGATGACAACCTATACGCCATTTACAGTTGACTTCAGTCTCAAGACCAGAAGATGTCAAAGACTTAATTTCTTTAAGTGATGGCGTATTTAAAGTGCCATTGCAACAAACCGATCTCTACTCATCAAAGCTATAAATCTCCAAACTGCAAAAATTCCTAACGAAATATTTACAAAATTAATAAATTGAAGTTTGTCTCTATTTACAAATTACACATTGATATTGTTGCTCTTCTATTCTGCTGACTTGCTTCTGCAATCGTTATTTCCTTATTCCTTATACATCGTAATTGTTAAGACTTAGCTTTTCCTCTTATTATTAAAATAAGGACATATAAAATTTAATTATTCCCTTTTTGCTCTAAGCCTTACTCTAATTTTATATTTATATTTAGAAAATACAAACTTCCTAATTACAAAATAAGATTAAATTGGTTTTTCTGCTTCGTCCTATTCGAAATTAAACAACGCCCACTCTCATATTACAGAGAAAACACAACAAAGCGTTAATAGTTTGAAATGCGAAGTTTAAGACAGCCCAGACTTAGTATCTAGTAGTTTTGATCGTTACTTCAAACAGAAGGACTCCCTGCAGTCAAACATGTTTTGCTGGTGAGAATTGATTCAAAAAGCTATTATTATGATTTTGAATAGTTTGTGAACTATATAGATATTTGTTAAAATTAGAAGAAAAGTAACAATGAATAGATTTTATTAAAATGGCTTATTTAACCGCGATAATAATAATTGGAGCAACATACAGCTTGAAAGTACCTTTACGAGTATAATTTATTCATTCGCATTTTGTGAAATAAAAACAGCGTATTTTTATTATTCTCATATGATGAAACAATATGTCCAACAGGACGATACACTTCCACTTAACACCCACGTTATTCGAACATCATTAATGAGATGTTTAGTGAAAAATTGATTGCAAATGAAGGTTACTATAGGTAATTAGCACACTAATTAGCTCTCGCTCCACTAGGTTGTTTCATATAAGAATATATTAAAATTTTGCTTTGTTGATCTTGCATTCACCAAAGGAAATCAGCAAATCAAGGTTCAAGTTGCTATTATCTCACTAATACAGCTATTATTACAATAGTAGGAACTGTAATTTTATTTGGTTTTTGTTGCAAACTTTGATGCTGATTCCTATGTAGTTAATAGTTTGCGGCCACCGAGTATTTGTTTTTAAATTTTTAAATGCTTGCTATATTGGTGAAATTAATTGATACTACTTACATTAAAATTTAATAATTCATCGTAATATTTGAAAGTACTTTGTATAAGCTAAATTTTAGCGTTATAACGCATTCTTCCTTTTTTTCCTAAATTAGTGAAACTTATCGGATTCTTTTAATAATCCTACGCTTTATAATTTTCTATAAATTACAGAATCTCTGGGGTTAGTTACTTAAAAATAACTACAAGGAAAAACATTTCAAACATATATTACAGTCAACCACGTGGTATATCATATCAATATTTGTCTTTATGAGCTAAATCGGGTTATCTACGGTGAATAATTATATTCCAGTTAGCACAATGAGAAGGGATTGAAAATTCAAAAGAGGCAATACACCTGATTGTAGTTCTTGAAATTGTCAAAATGTTATGTCGATAGCATCGACGCAGTAAAACCAGAAATCTAGGCCGATATCGTATAAAGGTTACTAAATACTTACTAAAAATTGGTTGCAAAATGATGCAGAGGTTACAACGTCGCTTACATAAATAGTATGTTTAAGATTTCGTTTATTAAAAATTATCAGTTCTGAAGTATTTTATATTTATGTATTTCAGTAAATTAATAGATTCAGTAGCAATAATCAAACGATGTATTAAATCATTCAAATAATAAAACACATAGTCACAACGATACAACTCAGTGCTTAAATTTAGCCGGTATTAAGGTTAATGAATAGATTAAACAATTTTATATATGCAATACCAACAGTCATAATTAAAATTAAGAGGTAACTGAAATAGCGTAATTAATTTTTAGCGTACCAGCACCTTTTACAATTAATAGCTTCCCGATTCCTTCTTAAAATTAAGAAATCAAGTTAAATCTATGTACGCTACAATTAAGTACTCAAAATTGTTATTAAATCTAAACAACCAATTACGTTACCGTCGGCGTCTTTTGCAACATAAATGTAATATTAGGAAAACGTAAGATGGCCATAAATATAAATATGACAAAAGCAATTACTCTTCCTTATAGTACCTTCAACGCTTCTACGAAACGACCGAACAACGCCTAAGTTTAGGTTACACAACAGCTAAATCCGATACGGCAACGGGAAGGAGTCAATAGCCTAAGATAATCCCACAATCCCTTAAAATTAATAAACTCAACAATTACCATGGAATTTGCATGATACAGGTTGATAAAATTGTTACACGATTTGTTTCACTACTTAACCATTAACTGAAATAATAAGTAAAAAATCATTACATTCAAAAAACGGGAAGGACGGTCAAGTTCTACTGTTTACATTTCTCAAGGGTGAAATATTAAAATGCACTTATTAAAATTATCGTTGTCTTATTTAACTTCACTGAATAGTACGTGTGTCATTATAACACGAAATATTTATTGTTTAACGTACATTAATAACATGCCAATATCATGTGTTTTGTTTATAAGTCTTGCAACTGGGCTTTTTTATACAATATCGTTACTTTATGATTACATTCAAAATTAATTTACCAAGTAATATTAAATTAGAACAGTAAAAACTGTTGACACAATTCGAAAGTATTGCAAAATAAGGAATTATTGACTATACGCAAAAAAAGTAGGGCACTAATATTTGAAAAAATACTAGGAATTGCTAAAAAATCCTAAGAATATTACAAGTAATAAATACAACTCAATAATGTCTTCCCAAGCCAAGGTCGTCTAGGATTATATAATTATAATTTATCTAAGAAATTGGTATTGGATGCACACGTAAACAAAGGATGAACATATAATTGGTAAAAATTATGAGAGTAATAGGATAAATGAATTTTATAGAAAAATACGTTGACTTGGCTATTGTTAACCAAATGAATTTATTACAAAAGCTAGATACAAGCATGGTTGCTATTCGACATAATCACCATGAAGATTAAGTCATTCGTCATATCTACGGACAAGCTTTGCAATCTTCTCTCCATAGAATGTTTCCGCCCGTGAGTTGACATGGGCCTTAACGTTGGTTTGAAGATTGTCATTAGTCTCGAACTTTTGCCTTCCTAATCACTTGTTCAATTCAGAGAAGAGGTAGAAGTCACTCGGCGGTAAATTAGGGCTGTACGCCGCGCGTTTCAAAAACTTTACATCGAGATGGCTGAAAAAGCAGTATTGGCATGAATCAGAAGAACTTCAGAAGTCAGCATCCCTCTTCTTTTGTTCGGAATGGAACTGTGTAATCATCGTAAAGTCTAGCAATAAACAGCTGCATTGATTGTAATCCCTGGTTCTCTAAACAAAAATTAACACATTTTTTTGATCCCAAAGCACCGCAGTCGTAACCATCCCATTTTTAAAGATTTGTTTGAACTTCGGCTTCTTTGGAGAATTTGTCTGTATCCATTGTCATGACTGTTGCTTTGTTTCGGGGTTCTCATATTGAATCCAGGTCTGGTCTCCATTTACAATCGATTTCAAAAAATCATCTTCTTCACTTCAGCCTCATAACTGGTGAGAAAAGTCAACGCTGATGCCATTTGGCGACTTTTGTGGCCATCGAACAACATATTTGGAACCAATCGAGCGCAGTTTTTTTGTAGTGTAGACGTTATGTTACGAACCTCTAAACAGATGATCTTGCAACTTCAGGAATTCCACACGTAATTCACTTATGGTAAACCTCTGTTGTTTTCATACCACTCTTAGAATAATTCTTAGGACAATCCGCCTTTGTCTTCCTTTGTCTTAAACATCGATTCGGTCTTCTTTAAATTTCCTACACCGCCATTCACTCACAACATCAGTTCATAAAGTTTTACCGTGTATCCAGCTCATCATTCGCAAAATTTCTGCTTGAAGAAACCGATGTACTAAGCAACTCGTATTTGGCGGCAAAGTCAATAGTAGGAATCACGTTTACGTGCCTGCAACTCAGCTTATAATGGAATAATGACGTTGAAAGTGACAGTGGCTGTCGCGAGAGACATGCGCAGCCGCCCTTCGCGTATACCTGCCTCCTACGACTCGATTGACTTTTTACCTGCACGTTCGGAGGTTGAAAAAGAACACCCTCGTAATATACTCGGCATTGAGACATTCAACCTTTTATTTCTATTATGAAATCAAGATAATAAATACAGGGCAAATTGTATCTTCAGCTAATTGTGTTAATCAAGTTAAAATAGAAAATTAAAGAAATTGTAAATTGTAAACGTGGTATCAACTGATAGCTAGATTAAATAGGTCTACTTGCTATCCGTAATAATTAAGAGATCTCCCCATTATTACTTCCATCTCTAATGACATCAAGCGGTGTCGCTCATTGGTTCTTTGATTCGCTACAGGATTTCAGATTAATCATTTTGTCAACTGCATTTGATGAAAAATTTCGACCCGTCGTCGCCTAAGTCCACACAACTACTTGAAAACTGTAGCAAAAATAAATTTCGGCTAACCTGATAGCTTCTATAAGATCCTTTCACATCTTCAAATCTGTATATCTACAAAACCAAAACTTTCTGTATATTTCAAAATTAGACTAACATGTAGGGTTGTATCTTGAAAAAAAATTAGTTTTACGGCATACTTTTAATTCCTCATTTGTGTAAAATTTGAACACTGTATAATTCTTGAAGAATTTTTAATAGCAGGAAATGAATACTTAACGTATACTTGTACAATAAATGTAGATCTTGCCAAATATTATGTTGACCAGAGACCTATCACACCTATTTATGCATCTATCCCAAAAAATATCGGTGCAGTTTGCGACATCATATTATCTGATATTTAAATTAAGATAAAAGATATCTCGTGCACTAAATATTTCATATAAATCTGTACATCACATTGGGTTTGGAAACAAAAAAAAACAAAATGAATTCCCAAATGTTTTGAGTTGCGTTATTACCAAAGATGAGACCTGGCTACATTTCTATGACCCAAAGACGAAACAAGTCAATGGAACGGAGGCACTCTGGTTCTCTAAAACCAAAGAAGATTTGTGTCTAGGAATCTATTGGAAAAGTTCTTGCTTCAGTTTAGCTATTCTCATGGTTTAGTACTTGGAGAAAGTCAAAACAATAACTGCGGTATACTATCCCACCTTATTAACAATTTTGTGGGAGATGCGGTAAATAGAGCAAAGGTGTCTTGTTTTTGCAGAACAGTGCGTCTGCCCAAAATCGCGAATTACAATAAATACGATGACTTAAAGTTCAAATAGCTTAAACGTCCTCCTCATTCGCCAGTTTTGACTTCCTCGGCTATTATTTGTTTCCTCGAATGAAAAACTGTTCCAAAGGGCGCAAATTGTGTTCGAAGTTGAAATAAAGAAGTTGCAGAGCGCTGGTTTACAAAGCAAAAAAAATTGTTTTTCTAAGAGGTTTACAGAATTTTCAGGCTCGCTGTAATAAGTGCATTACTCTAAAAGGTTAATATACTGAATAGAAAAATATCTGAATTTTCTAATAGTTCCTTTTTCTATAGAAAGCTAAGGATTTATCAATACGCCCTCGTATAACGCAAATGAATATAGTGTTTCATGCCATAAGAAATATGAAAACTGTTTAAAATAAGGAAATTTAGTATATTTAGAGACAAATTCGGCATATTCAGGAACCTAGTTCTATAAATGTTAACTTCTCGATACGGTAAATCGAAAAATTGCTTGACGCGTTGAAAAATCAACATCTCTTGTAAATATAAGACTACAATTTCGAGAGATACTCTTGCTTTCAAATTTGCACTAAACCGATTGCGATGTATCGTTTGAAATTTTCCACCTACAAAGAAAATGCGACATGAAGGCCACACATTTCAAGCACACGATATATGAAACTTAGACCTCACTTTATTTTAATACGAAAAAAAAATAAAACAGGAACATTCCCGGGATTTTTATAAAAAGGTTTTCAATTACAATTTTCTAGTAAAAGTTATTCTATTTCAAAGTATTCAATAGGAACAATATGAACAGATGTAAGAATTAGCATTTAATATTTATACGGTGCGGTGATCAAGTATTGCATAAATTCGAAAAAACTAATTAATAATTTTCTGAAGGTTAACCCGTGCACGTCAATTTTAATTTTAAATTGGGTAGTTGTTAAGGCATATTTTATAATTTGGCAATCGTATTGAAGTGAATATGACGCCATCCAAAATTTTTTAATAGCAACCTATATTTTCTTTCCCATATTCTGATAGGGTATACAATTTTCTTCTAATATCAAAATATTTTCATCTATCCTAAATAAGAAATTCATAGTCGATGAAAATGTAGTAAGTAGGTGTCTATGCATTTAATATTTAGTTATCAGTTTGCCATTTAGTTTCACTATGACCTGTTATTTGTTTGTTTATTTTGTGGCTAAGACTTCGGGATGCAGAAATTTCCTTGACCCTCTTGGCTTCAACTATTGTGGTTATGTGGCCATGCCTACTAGAATTTTACCGAATTTGGAATGTTCCACTATCAGTACTGATTTTTAACGTGGCAAATATCACACTGACACGGCTTCTACAATTTTACTAGCGTATACGAAAAGAAGGCATGCAGTTTTAAATTTTTCTCTGTTAAAAAATTTAGTTACGTTGATCGGGTTTGAACCCGCATCTCTTGAATTTACAGGCAAACATGCTAACTATTACATCAATCGGACCGGCTAATCAGTTATTAATTTAGCTTTTGTGAAAAAATTCATCTATCTAAAATCGAAGAAATTGATGTTCTCATGATAATTGACTAATATGATAGATTAAAACTCAATAAGTTTATCATTTGTGTAATAATAAATATCAAAATCGAAATTCAATGATTTAGTCGACAATTAATAGGGTTGATACAAGATTCAGAGAAATCGGGTACGTTCTAAAAGCGATCGTCGGAATGTTTTACAAGAAACAAAACTTAATGATTTATTTACGCTATAACAGAATTCACATATCGGCAACTGACAAGTAATATTGAACCAATTATAAAACTTTTACAAATCAAAAGTGGTAATTATACAAAATAAAACTGATTCATGAGATGATTGTGCAATATTTAAGGAAATGATGGTTACTTATAACGTTGACGCAATGTTTGTATAGAAAATAGCTCTTCCAGATAAACCTGCATTTGACTTGATGGACTGATAAACAGAGAAAATTTTCGATATGGTCGGAAAGAAATCCCAACTGGAGTATTCTATTCAATTTCCTCAAAAAGTTAATGTGCGGATTGATATTCATAGAAACAGAATTTTGGGGTCATATTTCTTCGAAAACAATTTTGGCTAAAAATCGTAGCTTAGACTTCCTCTGAACCGATCTGATCCTCGCACAATGATGGTCCTGATTTACCGAATAGCATAAATTGCATGCTGGTGCTCTACTATGCGAGCATATTTAAATGATGTGTTTCCCAAAAGATGGATTGATTGACGACGACCAAGAGAATGCCTAGCAAGATCTCCTGGTTTTCCTCTCTTAATTATTTCTTAAGGGATTACAGAAAGAATAAAATCTACGAAAATGGGCTTCGCAGCTTAAAATATCTATAGAAATAATGTACAACGTAATTCGAAAAATTGCGTTTAGCATGATAAACAATGAGTAAGAAGAATTTTTGTTTCGCCTAGAACATTATCAAATCGTTCATTATGAATCCTTTTGCTTAAGTCTTATTAAATTATTTTACTTTCAAATTGTGTGAAAATGTATGTTAAAATTTTTAGGATTTTGAAAGAGAATTTTGTTCCCTTTCGTAACATGTCACTATTTAAAAACTCAACATGGCTGCCAAACTACAATGTCTTAAAAGCTACTCAATTTAATATAAAAATCGGAGCGCGTTTCCAAAAAATTATTATTCCATTTTTTATCAAATTTATTCAGTACTTTACCACCACACTGTATAAAATTTCAAGACAGTATTTTATTTATACTATGAGTGGTTAGATTGTTAGATTAGATTTTTTACCGCATTTGTTTAAACCAAATGTTATCATTACATTACAGAATTAAAGCAATAAATTGGCTTGATGGGTATTAATAGCGTTCATGTCAAATTTTATAAAATTGTTTAGAAAAATACCAAGTCTATTAATTGCGCGTAGTGCTTTATTTGTATGTAATCGCAACACCAGTTATGGATTTGCTTTTTACAATGCACACTCTACCGCAAATCTATAAGCTTCTGCATTTTGAAGCTTGGTCAGATAATAAAGGGCATTTTTAGCAAAGTCGACGTGCAGTACATTTATAACTTCTTCCGTTAAATTCCTGCGTGGTAACCTATGAAGATTTTTCCTTTCCTTTGCAGAAAAGTCGTATAATTTAACTCATAATATAATCTATTACTCTCCCATCTCTACTTTTTCTAAAGCAAAGTTTACATTCGTATAGAGAAATGGTAATATGTTGTCATGCAGTTTGAACCATCCGCTATATACAAATAGAAATTATTTTCGATTATACTTAATAGGTTTCATTTAAATGCCTTCGCAAATCTTTTTAAATAAACAAAATATCATTTTTAGGAGCCAACAAAAATGTTCATTATTGCAATTCTTTAATTTATTTTTAAAATGCTTTGGGACGTACTTCACAATTAAGTTGAAGGTTGTAAAATATTTTGTTGTCAAACTTTTCTTTTCTTAAAATGTAATCATTTTGGTGTAATTGTAAAGTAAAGCATTTTTAAACATCTAACAATGACCCTAGGCTTTATAAACTATTAACAATAACAAATAATACAGCGTAACTGTTACAATCGTAATTACTTGCTTTTACTTAAAATTGAGTCTCAATGTTAAATTTACGTTTCCTATATTTCTCTCTGATGAATTGAGATTCAATACATTGATATTTTGTTACATGTCGAATTAATCTTATAAAATTTAAGGGTTAAAGGTTTCTGGTATGACATTTCAATTTGCTGAACATTATAGGTACACATTAAATATATAATTGCTAACTAACAGCTCAGCAAATATACTTTAACGCAAATTGCGTACAACTAACTTATCATAAGTGGCCTGTAAATTAATTAGTTGGAAGTGGACTGGAATTCCGTTCTATTAAATTATTTTATATCTAGGATTCGGCAATGTTATATTACTAATTATATTTGCATATTAATAGATTTTTATGCAGTATATAAACGATCGTTTATTTCATCAACAACAATGTACGTATATCTGAGCGATTGCCTTTGTAACGCATAATACTATGATATCGATATCATTTTTCATGTTTTGTATTACAACATAACAAATTTTACAAGAAAGTATTACTTTTTTGTGGCATAATAGATTACAAAATTACTGTTTTAGTTGTTATACTTTTTGGTTCTGTCCAGCGGCGGTTCCTTAATAAGTGCACATGAGCATGTGAACTCCCAAATAAATACGCATTTACGAATTAAAAAAACGAAAACATTTATTATTCTATTTTCTATTTATGTATTTAACATTCAATGAAATAACTCACTCTTTAACATGTTTTTATCCCGCTTATATATTATATATAATACCATAACGGATAACTTAA
>JAHWXV010217350.1:0-15350 GCA_024586415.1 Phrixothrix hirtus | reverse complement strand
TGTGTGTGTGTATTTATAGTTTTATAAGTGATATTTATTTAGGTTCAATATTTATTATCTATCAGTAGAATTTGTTTATTTAGATTATTGGATCAGGTTTTTATTTAATAAAATATACAATTTTAACTAATATAAATATAATAAGGTTATGTTAAATAACTTACTAAAGAAAAAATAATATAACAGAAACGAATTAGTACAATTTTAAAAATGACAAAAAATTTTGTTTTATGAAAACATTGAGATAATCTTACTATACGATTTATAATTACTAAATAGGTGGTAGCATTATCATTGAGTCTAAAATAAAAATGAAAATTAAGTTTAAATTTAATAAACTTGAAAAATTATTATAAAAGACGCTAACAAGGTTAGATTCAGTCTTGTTATCTATACAGTCACTAAAATTTTTAATAGCAAGTGTTTCCAGAAATATTCTTTTTGTAGAATTAGATTCTTTATAAATAATTTCAACTAAATCAAGATTTCTCTCGTGTTTGGGGTGTATATATGTTTTGTTAATGCACAACCTTGTGATTTTGTATAAAAACCCGTCCTATGTTGAATCAGGCGCCCTTTAAGTCACTGTTTGGTCTGATCCAAATAGTGACGACAACAAGTATTATAAGTTATGCAGTAAACAGCATTACTACTTAATAATTTTGGAGTAGTATCTTTAATATTATTAAAAATTCTTTTTAAGGGAAATATACTAGTAAAATTTCTTTAGATGCAAATCTACAACTGAAAATAGTGACAAACAGCTAACGGAGTGAACAATTAACACCTGGTCTTAAATTACGGATGACCGAATAATAGGAACACATTTTTTGACAAGAACTTAAACAAGAATCGCATTTAGAATTTCTATAAAATCTTTTATGACGTACCTGTGTTAGGAGAAACTAATTCGGATGTAGGATTTCATCACTTTCATCAAAATGGCCTTCTTTTTGTAGGAATATTTGAGACAAAAAGTGCATAATTAATAATAGTAAGACAATGTTGACAATCTTAAACAAAAAAATAGAGGATCTTTAGAAACTGTTATAGTGGAACGACTTACGCAGATTACTAGTAGTTTAGAAAGGTAATTGAAAAATATGTCAAAATCGACGAAGAACGTTTGCAACGATATGTTTTTTTGTTAAATGCTCAATGTTTTCTGTAAATTAACTTTAAGAACTTTTTTATATTTATTAAATTATCTATACCAATAAGCTACTCAATTGAATTATAAGTTGCCCATGAAAAATCTTAAAATTATGTTCTTTTTACTTTTGGGATATTTTAAAATGAAATGTAAAACATACGAATGTTCATGAAGTTCCACCAAATTTATCGATATTCGATTCTAATTATCGAAATTTTAACATGCATTTTGAAAATTCCAGATTAATTGTAAGTTTTTATAAAGAGAGACTTTTTTGGAATATTCAAAACAAAATGTTTGTAATAATAGTTACATCCTTCCGGCTATACACTGAATTTATATAATATTAATGTGAATTTAAACAAGTTGATACACTAATTGGAAATTTACTATGAAACGCTAACAAAGCGAAATAACCATAGGCAAACAAAGTGTAGACGAACCTTTGTTATTGTTCAAAATAAATACCTAGAAACTTTTAGTAAACAGCTGGCCTAATTTGATAAATATGAAGAGCTAAATACAAAATCTCCGATAATTGTCAGATTGATTATAATCAATTGAACTAAAGAATACTCTATTGGAAGAAAGGGCACTTTAAGTAACTTAGAGTGTAGTTCCTTGTGTACATAATTTCAAGAATCTTAGAATACTAATTGTATTACAAATGATTTATTTGAAATATAAGTTACAATGATAACCCAGTAAGTAAAGGTATATTTCGTAAATAGATAGTAAAAATAACATCAAGTGCATTCATTTTTGTTATGTAAATATAAACGAAACATTTTCTTACAATCGGTTGTGTTAGATAAAAAATGACTATTATACTCTTATGAGTTTAAATACTAATAAAGTATTCTTTTTGGAATTTTTATGAACAAGTTGGTTACATAAATCATAATCATCATAAATATAATCATTTTGTACTAAACGTGGCACTTGGGTAAAAATATCCCTTAAAATACATGCACAGCTAAACAGAATTTTGTAAACCCATCGTTTATTATTTATATGTATAGTATATTATAAAATATTAATAATTGATCCCATTTGCCTATAAAATTAAATTTATTGCAAACTTTAAGAAATATTTTGGTTAGCAAAATCAATTGGCCTAGTTATACTATAAAAATATATAATAAAGAAGATGATAGATTATTGGATATATGAGTAACAAATTATATAGAAAATATTATACCTCAAAAATTGTAATTAATTATTAAGTTTTGTACACAAATGTTTGGAACATTAAACTATTTAAAAAGTAATTTCAATTAATTCATGGTACATGCATGAAAATGAATCGGTTAAATATACACACAATCCTAAACAAGGACGTTAGTTAAAGACTAGAATGTTTAGTAATTCTTTGCAAAGTTTTCAGTAAGTGAATATGGATTATAATCAGCTTCAAGGGTAATTTTAAAATGAAGAAAGTACATATTTGATTTTATGTTATAACAAAAATAGAGTTTTATTATTAACACTCGGTCACTTACTGAAATGCAATATCACAAGCCAGAATGTCTACGTCATCGCATACTTATATAAGATGGTTCGAAATATTGGCCTTGAACTAACCAATCCCAGCTTTGAGTACTTGCATTTTAAACTGATGCTCTTCGAACTGCCAATTTGGTTTAACTTGAATATACAGGTGCCTATGGTTTTACTTACTTATGAGGAACTTTAAATTCTGAAGTATTTTGTGCTTTTATGTATTTATTCATTTTAAATAGTTCGCGTTAGAGTACATTTGACTTTAACCGGCCCCAACTGGTGTAGTTGTTAGCATGTTTGCTTCGCAAATCCAATGGATACAGGTTCAAACCTGATCGAGTTCGGTAAATCTTTCAGCAGAGAAAGCTTTTGAAAACAATGCCTTCTTCTCGGATAAGAAAGTAAAATCGTAGGTTCCGTGGCAATGTGATGTTTGGCACGTTATAAATCCCTAATGGGGATGGAACTCCTCCAGACTCTGCAAAATTTTAGTAAGCATGGCGAAATGACTATATAACAGTTCTAGTCCAAGAGGGCCAGGGGAGTTTCCGCATCCCGATGTCTCTGCCGCCAAACAAACACACAAACAAGAAACGTTTGGCATTATTACTAGAAAATACAAATTTTAACATTGTAATTGTTAAATTACTCTTTTATGATTAAATATGTGTGTTTGTTGAAATCGCAAATTATAATACATCAAAAATAAAGGTGATAACATTATTTCGGAAAATAATTGACAAGTTGGCCATGATTTGATATTGAGTAAAAGTAGTCCTAAGTATACTTTGCATATGTTATAAAACTTTCCTGTGCTAAACCAACTTATATTTCTACTTAAAAAAACCCTTCAATCACTTACATTAAATGGTTTCTGAAATGCAGTTTTGGATTGCCGTTAATTCTTGCCGAGTTTATTGATTATATTTTAATGTGGTAGTGTTGAAAATTGTTTTTCAAAGACTTAAATTTCTAGTATCAACACCTGAAGCAGCGTCAAATTTCAAGGCCTAGAGCCGCCACCGGTTCTGATCAAGGTTTTCTTCAGATAATTAATTTAAAAGTGCGATCAAGGGGGTTGCCTTAAAGATTCTATCAATTTACGATATTTTTTTAGCGTTTTAAGATTGCATTTTATACTACTTATAATTAATAGTACCAATTGTTTTGTGTTGGATTGCGTAAAGGACATAGCATTACTTTTAAATTGATAATCCATCATTAATGGTGGTCAAACAAAATTAGCTGGATTCAATATTCAATCAGATTTAATTGAAAAAAATAGCCTTAGGATCATTTTAAATAAATTATTTCTATACAGATTTTACACAAAGCGATTTAAATAAAAATAAAAAATTCTGAATTACAATTTTATATAAGTTATAACACGTGCATCTTAACGTGCCAATATTGAGTAATATGTTTTATATCTCGTGATACAGAATGTTTACAGTGTAGCTATTAAACCGTCGTTTCACCTATTACAATTTAATTAAATATAGATGTTCTAGGCATGTTCATAGTAGCTATGTTTTGTGGCACTATATAAATTTAAAAGCTATATTCATTAAGAATTCTTAATGTGTAAGAAATACTAACTTAATACTACTAATACTACTTAACCGTTAAGCTATTGTAACAAAAATTAGAAACAGTAAATAGAAAATTCTAGAATCATCTAGAATGTTTTCTTTATAATAAAATAGATTATGTAATCATAAACTAAGCTTAATTCAAGAGTGATAAAATTAAAACAAAGTACAAATGTTATAGTTAGAAAGAATGACATAACAAAGTCCCAGATAATGAATAACAGGGATGTTAGTGCCAATCGAGTTAAGAACCAGGCTAAACAAAACTCTAATTATTTATGTTATTAATCAATTATCGTTTTAAGGTTACTATAATGTAGCTTTTCATAGGTTTTTGAACATAATTATAAATATGTTCATACTTGGGGAGGTGGTTACACTTTATTACCACTTTTCATATTAATCGGCTTCATGTATTTCATGTAATACATTTTTTGCATTTAATCATAAACGACTACATTTATAAAACGCAGTACCAAGCTTTTTTATTTTGCTATAGATAGCATCGATATTTTGTCAACACCTCAAAATAATATGTTTAATAGTTTTTCCGTTATGACCTGAATATTTCCAGCTTCATTAATTTCTTCTGAAAAAAATGCTGAGCCTTGGATTGTTTTTACGCCAGTCCTATTTATTTTTATTGATGCCCCATGTCACTTGTAAAAAGACAGTTACGCATTTGCTTTACGTTTGTATTTTACTACCTCGTTTTAACATATTCAAACCGAGCAAGTGTGAAATTTCAGAGTTACGAATGAATTTAACCATAGTTAGATATTAAATCAAAATAACTAACTGCATATCCATTTTCTATTATAGTAGCAACCATAGAGGAATAAATCTAGTCATCGAAAGAAGTTAGTTTGCTGAAAAATTACTTTAGAAATAAATAGAACTGCCCAATATCGAATTCATGACAATCATAATCTGAATAGTATTGAAAGTATAACTTTTGGTTTAAATACAACACAATACTCTTGCTATTAGCATCCAATTATTGCATAAATATTATTTTTTATGAGTACCATATCTACTAAAACCAGATCGGTCTTCTTGTAACGATAATGAGTCATGCGCAATGTATTTATGCGACCACACAGTTTCGTACACTTTATTGTACTTTATTGTATAGCTCGCTGTAGATCAAGGCCCTCTTGTTTATGTTGATACTAAATATTAAAATTTGAACTATCTCTTCGTCTTTTAATATAACACTAAAATTTATAGCCTTTATTCCTGAAGAAATCCAAAGATCATTCTATGCATTTAAATTCTGAAAGAAGTAAAAGGGCGGTTTTTATCAATTATTTAAGAAATAATACTTATCTCTATTTTATGTAGGATAAAATTATATTTGACTAATCTAATTGAGAAACGCCAGATTCGAAATGGTCAGCACGTAGGACTCATATAGCGAGATCCTAATTGTTAAACTACATTTTCATTCTGTTATTTAAATTAGCGAAAATTGCACCTTAAATTTATTTTAATAAATTTTATTAAATATTGAAATTACTACACAAGTCAATTATGTTTAGTACTTTATTTACTTAATAAACGAGACCCTAATTCACTAATCCTAGTTAATAAAAATTACATATATCCTTCTGTTTTCAAGTAAACCCTTATGTTTAACTTATTTAAATTTAACCAATTTGTTAGTTTTAATTCCTACTTATTAGGGATACAATAATACATGAATGCATTTACATTTGCTGTTAATTGTAACTCTGGTAACTCTATTGATATCGATATCGTTTAGAAATGGCTGAAACTTTATATTTGGAAATGGAGCTAAAATGATTACCATAATGTGTAGTGTGTACGGTACAAGTTATTACTCGTAGATAAACAACACTTTACATTTAAGTTTGCATTTATCCGGATACGTGACCGCAATAGTTTCACTAAATTGGTTAACCGGAACTGCTATTTTATTCGTACCGTTATTTTTTAAAGCCTGCTACGGTTGTTATATATTTATATATTTATAATGCGTTAAAGCGAGTTACCATAACAAACCTCTGGAGTTAAGCATTGTTATGCGTCATCAGTAACTTGAATGGGTGCCCGTTTCAATCATTGTTCCCAAAACGAACCTAAATAATATATTAATAATTTGTGGACATTTGCATATTTGCATATCTATATAGGCAAGAGAAGGTTGTTTCAAATCAGATTTTTATATTTTACAAAAATAGAAAAAGAAATAATATAACATAACTTTAAATTTTTACTTATATTCTAGTATTTATTGTATTTGTTTACTAATGATTCGAATTAAAAGTAACTTCGTAAATGCACAGAGATCTACACAAGTGGTATACATTAAGCGACAAAATATACAAACAATCTCGTTTCACATTTATTTAGTCAATTTTATTTTAAATTAGCGTTTCATAGCTATACATATACAAAGGTTATTTAAACATTAAAATATACATGACCGTAATTTCTAAACTACTTTTACCAAAATCTAAATATAAAATGAACGATGCTAAAATAAAAGTTATTGATAATTTCTATAGCATAAGTTGATAAAAAGATAAAGTTGTGAATCACTTTTAATTAACTCAATACTTAAAATAGAAAGGCTTAAACTAAAAAATTGAAACAAACCTAACGTTTGGAAAAATATTTACCATTGTGCATCAAGTCGAAGGTAAATACTTCCTCGTTTGACTTTTTTAGTTCAGGCACTTCATGATTAGTTATTGAGTTACCTAATAGCCTTGAAGAAGATTTTAGATTTTTGGTTCTTTGCAAAATTTTTTTCTCTACCAATAATTGATTACTTTTTACTTTGGTAGTGGTTAACTTCAGAACTAGGTTTTGATTTATATTTATAGCTGTAAACAACGAACACAGAAGATATTTAAAATATTATTGTAAAACTTTTAAGTTATTTTTCTGTAATCAAACCGCCCTCCAACGTCGTTTGCATTAAGGTGGTCTTTGTTTTATATGTATACAAGCAATCTTCAAGCATTAAAGCAACTACTAAACAATGTTTTTTGTTCACATCAAACAAAATTTTCTACTTAATAAACGATGCACGGAAATTTTTGAAATATCTATTTATGAGTTAAAATCATATCTTCAAGTTATGATTGAAGGCGATAACCAAGTTTTTTTAATTTATAAATTTCGATGCTATTTTTGTAATTAAAGTTAAAAATACTTTATCAGCTAATTGTGTTCAATCTAAGTCAATGTCAAATGAAATTTTTATTTTTGGGGTTTTCTAAATTCACAAAGAGTACCTTGTATTTCCTAAAATTTAATTTTCTATTATATTGTAATAGTAGAAGGTTTGATCTTAGTGTTTCTGATAATAGATTTGGAAGACTATAAGACTTGAAAACTAGATCTTGGATGATGAAGAATTAATCGTTTAGAATTTGTTGTTTAATAATTCTATAGAACATTAAATATATGTTCTGTTATATTTAATTTAATTAGACAGTTAACTGATAAGTATAGATTGTTGCCTTTTCGGAAAGAAATCTTCTACTGAAATTAAAACTCAATAATCAATTTACTCAGTGATAAATATATATAACGTTGACTTACTCATTGCTAGTTAGATTTGAATGTGTAGGTTATAAGAAAAGGTAGGCAGCAAGTTAATAATTCTCGCCTCTAGATTACATAGGAATGCTGAGTATATTATGATATAAATGAATCCTTCGATTCTTCAGATAGCATTTGATATTCATAAACGCGAAGCAAATATGTTGTATGTGAGGAAGGTGCTTAAGGGTGTACCTTAAATGGCAAAAATATTTATCGTAAATTATTCTGTGTTTAAAAACAAACAAATAATTTCTAGTTAATTAAATAGTTTTTGATACATCGGGCGCCAATAGCTTTAAAACTGACAAAAGGACTGGGTATGCGAAATATTTGGTGATTTGATTAAAAAGTTATGTTTTCATTATCACGTCTATAGCCATTGACTATTTAGTTAAAATTTATCCTAATTTCGTTTTCTCCTTTTTTGTTCTGTAACTGAGTTTTTGGCATGAGAAAATCCCCTTGAACCCGTTGTCTTTAACTGGTATGATTATTTTGTTATGTTTACTAGAATTTTATCGAACCTGAAGGAGTTCCATCTCTAAAAGGGATATTTAACGTGCTAAACATCAGATTGACACGAAGCCTGCAGTTTTAGTTCCCTATGGGAGAAGAGGATATGTTTTTAAATTCTCCTTGGCTGTAAGATTTGTTCTTCCGCAACTGACTGCATTCTCTCGTCATAGAGACAATTATGATAGCTACTATAACAGACGACACCGGTGGTTTAAGCTTTTAACAGGTTAAAATGAACTTGATCATTTTAAGCAGGATTTTACTTTTTGGATTGAAAACTTCTTATAATGCAACAATGTTTCTAAAATATTTATTTCCACAAAACGCATATTTTGTGAAATAAAAGCAAATATAATAAAATTTAAGCACGCAACACAAGTTTTATTTGGACAGAAACCTTTTTAAAATGTAACAACACTTCTACAATATTTATTTCCATAAAATGCTACTTTATTAAATAAAAGTAAATAGGTATAATAACAACCAAGTACACAAAAAGATCTTTATTGTTGGACAATTTTTTAGTTGAAACTTGTTGTTATAAGTTTAACTTAATATGTACTCAATATAACTACGGCCAACTTGTCGAAACTTTTTGATATATTAGTTCTCATTTTTCTTGCAACTATGTTGATTCTTTGAATTAGTTCATGTTGAATCCAGACTTTTTGAAGACCATGTCAGTATCGTCGAAATTATTGATCACTTTTGAAACGAAAAGAAAGGTTGGATAGTACCATAAGTCTTAGAAGCGCCAGAAAAGTTTGCGGTAATAATTGAGCCTATAACTTCGGAATAAACATCCTCCTTGATCGTTTATTTGAAATGTGAGGTTAACTGAGAGCTTCCTTCTCATCTTCTCTTCTTGGAGTTGATTTAAACTACCGATTCAAAAAGCAGGGATGGATTTATTAACCTGCTTAAACAGCCACGATTTCGATAACCATTAACTAATTACTTAATTGCGTTTGTGAATGATGTGTGAGGGCAGTGTTAGAGAAAAGTCTGGGTATTACGTGGAAGCCGGCAAAAATATTTCCAAACACCATCACTAGGTACTGCATTGCCCACCGGTTGCAACTGGAATTAAGTAATGTGGTAGATGAGGTAGGTGGTGTAAATAGTTTTCAAACATTTATGGGTAAGTTGTATTCATCAAATACTAGATTGTCCCATAATCAAACAATATTAGTGAAGTATCGTATGCTTCAAAGTTAGACGAACTAATCAATAAAGCTCGACGAATTTTACGTACACGCTAGTCTATAAAACATCGATAATGAATTGATTTCAGATTTTTTAGCCACAAAACGTAGATGTTCTATTAGTAACAATTTTGTTTCCAGGTTTGCCAATGTTTAATTTCAAATTTACAAAAATGTGTATGATACCCTTCTCTAAGGTTTGTGAATATTATTAACTGTTTTTCGTTATCTTAAAACTTAAAATACAATCTGTTAGTCAATTAAAAAGCTGATATCGATAAATAGTTAAATCCGTAATATAATATTTTTCAGTTATTTAGTTTATCAGTTATTTTACACAGTGTACCGGCTTATTGAGATTATATGTAAATATAATGGATGTTTAAAGCGGTTCTTACTTCGAAATACTTCCACGGCATAAATCAATTTCTAAAGCTACTTAAAACAGATTTATTTCAATATAGAATTAATAATCACATTTAAAGGCTATAACTAAAATGTACTCAAATATTAATTTAGTGAACCAAAAAGTTATTAGGAATATAGAATCGGCAAATTGCTTAATTAATGGCATTAATTATTTTCTTATTCAAAATTATACAAATTAAAGGCTAAAATACATTAAGATATAACAGAAAACAAAAAATTCATGTAATGGTTACAAGTTTACTGTTTAAATTTTTCAAAAGCTATCTAAACGAATATAAATCTGTAAAATTATATTTCTACAAGGATTTACATATAACAATAAAATCTCGACGTTATAACCATAGCCTCGCGGGTCTTACTAAAATATGAATTGCGAATTCCCGACTACATGCAAAATTATTTTTGTTACATCATTTAGTAATTGAAGAGTATTAAATTAAGTACCTCTATTCTCTAAAGAATTAGTATATTATAAATAACTTCAAAATGAATAGTTGCAGATTGAAATTATAAATGCATGTTTTAGTTCAAATTATTATCCTGTAATATAAAACTTTTATTTTATGATTTTAATTCCGATTAGACTTTTTGACGTCGGTTATATATTACAAAAGCCGGTCTACTGTAGCTTACGATCTGTCTACATCCAAGAGCGCGTCACATTACGGCTCCCAGGAGTACTATGGACTCTCTTACGATGTTTAAGCTACCGCCACATCCCTCGTTATCATTAGATCCTTAAGATTGCTTTATTCTAGAAGTTGTTTTATCAGGACTCATCAGAATCAACTATGCATTTAAAATTAGTACTTAAATGAATAAATGAAAATGTTAAGAATTTTTAAAAAACATTTATATTGATTAAAGGAAGGAATTTAATATTTTTTACAATATTGTACCTTCCAGATCTATATATGTGTACTAAAAGTGTTAAATACCTCATAGATAACTGCAATTTTGCACATTAGCAGTAAAAACTACATATATACCTATTGTTCAAGTTAATGTTCATACTGTGTCTTTTAGTATGAAGTGGTACAAATTTGATGTTATTTCTTTAATAGCTAAATCAGTTAAAAGTAGCATGTTCTGAAGTGATTTGCCTAGAATAAATCTTTATTTAGACAAATAAATATATCTAAGATGATTAAATAACAATGAATAAAGAATTATTTATATTTATTCCTTATAATTTCCTAACATATTTGCAGCGCAGTTTATGAATCTTTGGCATACATCAGAATTACTACCTTTCAAGCAATTTTCAAGATAGTACTGGCTGTCAGCTATGTACGAACGTATTCATATCTTAAAAATACGAATTCTCTACACAGATATAACTATTCTAGTATGTCACTACAGCTGTCAAATTTTTACAAAATATCAAAATAACTGAATAATGGCTAGGTTTAGGCATATATAAGTCTTATCATTATTTATGCCGATTAACACGCAAAATCCATAAATCAAATATAATACGGGTGCTCGATTTAAACAAAAAAGGATTGCCGGGATCCACGCTTTTATGGGAGAATCTGTATACATAGAAATATTTTTATGTTGTAGTCCTTAAGAAACAATTAAGGCTTTATGTAAAAATGGTTTTGCAAAAGTTAATAACTTATTCGGTATCTCCTGCCCACAGCTCAGTTGGTCACCCTGTATAATTATATTAAATACATTTATACAATTTTTTGAATGTTGGAAAATTCTGAATCAGTTAACAAAGTTTAGCAATTTTCTTTAAAAGTTATATTAGGTAATAGAGCCTTACGCTAATTTTACTGAACTCTAGACTTGACCTTTAGTACATCACACTTTCTTATTTCTTGGTTAATTTTGATTGCGACATATTAAATCGTAACAATTCGTATATTAGCTACTTATGTGTTAGTTTAGCGCACTCAGAACTTACAGCATAAGCAGAAACGCTAACAGTGTATTTGAGCAGCAGATATTCAATAAGCGTTTTGTCTATTTCTTACAATTTTGGTAAAATAGGAAACACTGTACCGCATTAACTACTTATTTAAAGTAAAAACTGAAATAGCCGAATTGACTATAGAGACATACGTAGTTTGAATAGTATATCATGAAAAATAATTTTAATCGTTTTCAAGGTCATTGTATAAAAACCCATTGGACAAGATGCAGTTTGGTTATCCAAGGTCCACAAAATGCCGTTTGTTTGTCTTAGGCATGTAAATTAGAAGGAGCAAAATTAACCCAAATTTATATTAAAGAATATCAGAAAGTTATAAAAATACATTCTTAGCATGATAAAATGAAATATTTGATATGAACTAAACCTTTATGCTGCCATTTTCCTTATTACATTCGCAAATTTCCTCAGGACGTTTCTGATCTTCATCTTCTGTTTGAAAGCTGACGTTGTCATCACGATTAATAATATTAAATGGAAACGCAGAAACCAACCATTCAAGTTCTAGATTGTCACGCCAATTTTCTGTTAGACGAACCAAAAGATCTTGGGTGCTTATTAGCCTTTTATGCTTAATTTGATGTACCGTACTTACTTCAGAAAATTTAATGTAACCCAGTTTCCGTCCTTGTTTCATTAAGCTAATAAATTTTTTTGTTGTATCATCATTTCTGTAGAATATTCCAGTTTTTACCACAACCGTTTTCTTTTCTTATCGTTTAAGTGTTATGCATTTGTCTTCGGAGATACCTTAAACTTTATTTAAAGAATGCAAACCAGCTCTAATATCATAAAGTTTCCAGTAAATACCAAGCTTATGTACAGAACCAATCCTTGAATACAATTCATAACATTTTTCTTGTTCTTTTATTACTGTATGAACTCCGATCAGCTTTTCAACTCTGCCAAATACTCGATCAGCAGAGATATATGAATGACCTCTAATTGGAAAGTACATTGCATTCTGGGTGGTGCTTCATTATTTAGCCAAGTTATTAGCATCTGTACAATATGACTATTTTTATTTTGTTCCGCACAACCATCGGATTGTATTGCGTAAACATCCTCCGGAATATTTAAATTTCTTAGAAATCCTAATAGCGCCGAACCGACTTCAACACAACAACGGGATGCCTGATTTTCTAACCACGTGTAAAATATTGGCTGCTGACTTGTTACATCAGTTACGCAAAAAGCATAAAAGCACAGCTGCAGGGCATAGAAAGCATTACTGATGGGAACTCAAGGCAAAACTTGTACTTATTGCAAGTTAGAACAGTATGTAATTGTATTATCTGGAACTTCCTTCATCAATTCATAAAGCTGCTTACCTTGAAACTTGTGAGTTTGTAGGTTTTCCATTAGTTCTTGCTGTTTAGCTTTGTCGGTGCATATCACTATTTCATTTTGGTGTTTTTCGCGAAAGCTACAGACATCCGTCGCGGGCCTTCCAAATCCAATATTAAAATCATTGTTAAAAATTCAGCTAAAGAATTCGTAGTTTATGTTCATGTCCCACATTATTGTTGTAAAGTTTATGTAATGTAGTAATATTCACTTCAGACGATATATAGATAATTCGTGATTTGGTTACGATCATAATGACTTTCTTTTCCTTTTAATTTTGAAACAAATCGTTCAATTTTTTGTCGTTTGTCTGCATAGGTTTTAGATTTCCTATCTCCTCCGCGTTTTTCTGAAATGCCGAACCTTATTTTCATTTGTTTTGTTATTGCGTGAACCCTCTTCTGGTTGATATTAAATATAGTTATAAACATGTTTTGATAAATATCGGCTCTGCAAGTTCTCCTATTTATATTATATTTTAAGAAAAATCGGCGTTGGCTTTGGTTTTCGGTTTTGCTATTTCGTCTACATCGTAGACTTTTCTTTGTAATAGATTGTGAAAGCATAACATATTGTTTTCTTTTATTTGAAGGTTCAAAAAACCTTTCCCCACAAAATTTTATATCATCCATATTTGAGGAATTACATTCGAACCGATTACAATCTTTATGTTTAGGTGGAGCTTTAAGAATTTCAAGATTTGAATCATGATTTCCATACCTATGCTGTAAATTTAAATTGTGGACGATTTTATAATTTATAAAATACACTGTCTTACCTAACTTCTTTTTCCTTTCTCTTGAAGATCTATTTTGTTTCCTTTTACGGCTACCACGATCCATATCGGCTAGTACATGTTCACTATGCATAATAGCGAAATAAGTAATAAGTATTTTAATTTGAAAGAATAACTAACTTTATGAAATAAACACTCATTACACAAATGAACTGACAGTGACATCTATATTATGTATATATCCGAACATAATCCTTTTTGCTAGTCTAGCAGTATTTAGGTATAAGTTTCATATTGGAGAAAATGCTAAATGAAAGTTCAATACTTTATTGGACTAAATGCTTTTTGCTGGTGTAAGTACCGAGTATAAAACTCCATTTGAAGGTCCAGGAGGTTTCTAAGGTAAATTTTAGATATAAAGAAATTCGTTTTGAAGGTCATGGTATGGTAAAAAATGTAGGAATCTAACAGATAATTAAAATGAGTTGCAAACCCGTATTTTTTAGCAAAATGGACAAAATGCTTATTGAATGTCTGTTCCTCATTTATTGTGATAGTACTACATGAAACCTTAAATACTACATGTCATATTTTATTAGTTATAAATAATATAATCATATACAGAGTAGCTCATCATTAAGAAATCCTAGATAACTCTTCTGCATTCCAATTCGGATACGTAGGCTATGGAAAATGTGTAATAACTGATACGTTTCTTATGAGCTTCTAATATTTTGCTCAAAATATCTTTATGTACGGGACAGTCAGTCATTCGCTCAAGGTCAAAGTCAAACTTCGCTGAGGTCACCGTTACAGTGTGCAATTCGCACCATTAACTATAGGTCAGCTAGTTCTCAGATCACACGAAACTAAACAATAATTTCGAAGGCGGTAAGCTTTAAATGTATGTAAAACAAGGGAGCTCTGGGTAAAGACTTGCATAATTTCAGATATCACCCATCAGTAACCCAAAATTGAATAATGTAAACATTTCAAAATAGTTGTGATAGAAGATGGGCAAATTAACCATGCTGCATTGAAGGCCAGCCAATAGGGATTGGACGTTGTAGTAATAGCAGATAAAGGCATCACATGTTTAGCAAATTTAGTATTTCTTAATGCGAAGATTGCACTCTGAATATTTAGAATAGATAGTTAACCATTTACTAAGGGAAGTCCATTCAACCCATACTGTAAATGACGTTATATTTTTTATTAGTTGTATATTTCATAATATAAAAATTTAACTAGGAGTCTTCAAGTAGGAAATGGGTATGTTAACCAGGCATCCATATATTTATACATATATATATATATATATATATATATATATATATATATATATATA
>JAHWXV010217348.1:0-11980 GCA_024586415.1 Phrixothrix hirtus | reverse complement strand
TTTTAAATTTTCGCCAAGGTCATAGCAATTGATATAACGTATTTTTAATAGGAACAACAAAAGCGGCCATTCAAAGCATTAATAATAAATAAATTATAGATTAATTATTTAATTCCTAATAAAACATATCAATATATATATATATATATATAATGTTCGGATTCAAACTTAATTAGTTTATTTCATTGTTTCTTAAATATCCTTATAATTAAAAAACAACAAATTCACAATTTTGGAATATTTATTTACATTTATATTAAATCGTATATGCTGTATTTCTTATTCTCGATTTTCGTCATTTAGGTGCACAATAATATGTTTTCTAGTGTTTTTACCGTAGTATTTTTTCATTAAAAGACAATTCAATATATTCTTTACTCTATCCATCTGTGCCAATACAGTTGTTATAAATAAACACACGAAGGCTATCGCAATTCTATGATCTACTATTAACTAGATGCAGGGCACACTGCAATGGATTCTATGACGTCACAGCTCCCATATGATTTTCAATTTTAATAATTTGTTTATTTACAAAGACTTTTTAGAAAATACAAATCTTTTGAATATATACAAAATAAAGTGTAATATTTCTAAATAATAAATAAAACAAATTGCTAAATGACTCCATTTTGTGGGCACATTGTCTTTGTACAGCATAAAGGCCGGTTTATACTATCCGGTCAGATACGGAACGGTAGCGGTGCGCTTCTGTTCTGATAAATTTTATCATAAGGATTCTTATGAAACTATTTATATATAACGTGACGTTTCCGTTTAGACATGTATAAATAGTCCCATAAGAATTCTTATGATAAAGTTTGTCTGAACGGAAGCGCACCGCTGCCGTTCCGTGTCTGACCGGATAGTATAAACCGGCCTTAAATCGTTTCTTATATGTGTTGATTGCTACGGTCCAGTACAAAATACATGCTTGAACTCGGAGCTTTAATTGCAAATAAGAAAAAATGATTGTTAATGGTTTGTGATATACCCTACACTTAAAGTTGTGATAAAAGAGTGAGTTTTCACATCACTACTATAAAAGTGTTTAGTTCTGGGGTCTCGCTTGGAAGAATAATATTTCAGAAAGAGTTTATCGATGGGTCATTTGATTACGCCAACTAGTTGTTGTATATGATAAATTGACGTTATTTAACAACAATTATGTAACATTACTGTGCAAAAGTATATTTTTGATTGTGATATTCTCAATTTCAAATGTTAATAGTATTATAGAAAGACACAACGTTTGCCTTGAACCGAAATTCAGTATCAATAGTGTGGTCTACGGCATGCGCTTGGCGGTATACATCTGTATACTTACCGTTACTATTAAAAGCAGGAAATTCTCTGTAGGTATTTTTATAAAAGTAGAAATTAAGGCTACTATCGGATGTAAAAGTTTTGACTCCTGTGTTTAGAAACGAATAAACAGAAAACCACTATTTAAAAATGTATTTCGTTTGAGAATTTTATTTTCTATGAGGCACTAAAATAGTATCATTATATGATTTTTAATTATTTCTGCAGAAAGAATTATATCGAAAAAGTTTTAAATGTTAATGGTATTTTGTGATTGTATTACTGTATCAGTTAATTACTCAAAAGCTATTGAATGGAATTTAGTAACATTTTAAACGTTTGTGGATGACGGCATAATAAATATATAAGAGCTACAATTTTACCTTTTGATTACTTTATAAGTTATAAGAAATGTTAATAATAAATAATCTAAAAATTAGAAATTTGTCGCTGCAAAAAAAAATTGGTATAATGAATGCAAACAAAGATAAATTTATTCTTCAGAACATTGCGTTACAGTACAACATACCATATCTACATTCTAAAAAAATATTTTGAAATGTATTTGATTTTGTTATTGCTTTGCGCAATATTATTCCTTGCTTATTGCTGCAATACACGTTAAGAGTGTTAGAAAATATTATTGAAAACCAAACATACTAGTAACGGAAGTTCGAAAAACGATATTGGTCACTTTGGGTATATAAAAACAGAAAGGTTTGAAGCAAACATTCTGTTAATTGTTAAGTTGACAGTTCAATCAGATCCAGCTACAGCTGTTCAATAAAAACGAAATGTGTCAACACATGTCCAAGGAGTTCAAAGAGACTGTGAACAAAATTTTCAAAGCAGAAAAAGGAATGGTTTACACGAAAGCTACAACCAAGCTTCAAAACATGTTGCAGAACGCTTGAGTATCATCGAGAGAAGTGTTACAAAAGTTACCAGTGAACTATTGTTCACTGGTAACGTGGCTGGAGCAAAGCCCAGAAGATTTTATGAAGGGCCTTATAAGACAACAAATTTTACTGTTTTATATGGAAAAAAATTCCTCACAATCAGGAAACTCCATCAAAGGTTAAAAGACGAACATTCAGATTTCTCACAGGCTTGCAATTCTCCATTAAAAAGGTGTAAAAAAATGAATTTTACATTTCGAAAACTAGAAAAGTAATCAATACTGATAGAACAAAATGCTTCTGTTCGGTCAAACGATATAGTGAATCAGACTGAACAGTATTGTGCGGTGCTAATCACTCCAAAAAATGTACATGGGTAGAATTTATTACATCGGAGAATCCTGCCAGTTTTGATCAATATAGGGGAATCATTCGAGAACTTAATGGGTATCGCGATGAATCAAACGCCCTTATGGGGCAAGACAAAGGGTAATTATATTAGATATTGGTAGCGAAGAGGTTTTTTTGCTAGACTCTATAAAATGTGTTATTGCAAAAGAAGGTCAGCCGATTACCACGGCGAAATGAACGGTTTAGATGTGTATCAACCGTTATTCCCGATAAAGTAGTAATTGTTCTTGATCAAGGATCTTACTATAGAATATTGAATCCCCAATTCCGTAATCTTACAACTTCATTGAAAAAGTGGAGGAGTATCGTTGCCAGAAACATTTACAGACTTTAACCAATTAACGAGACCTTCAGTTTTGGAATTCCCCTAGCAATATCGTTTTCAGTCACAAACTACACGAGGAGATAGTGTGAACATTTTATGGCTTTCCGTGGCTCAATGCTAATTTAATCCCATTGAACTGATATGGGTGTATATTAAAAATTAGGTAGCAAAATTAAACCCTACTTTTAAAATAAAAGATGTTTTGGAACTTTGTAAATGAACTATGCAAGAAGTACCAGAGAGAGTTTGGCTCAATTGTGTTGAGCATGGGAAAAAATAAAACCAGTAATGGGACAAAGATCATTTGATCGATATTGCCGGGGAACTAGTAATAATAAATTTAGACGATGATGATGATTATGACACCGATAACCAGCATGACGATGAAGAGTTTACTGACAACGAGGAGTTACACGTATGTATGTAACAATATTGCTAACAGTAATGTAAAAACTACATTTGTTCTAAATAGCCCGATAGAGTTGTTATAATTGAGAAATAAATTACTATAATAATCTATAGCTTTTAAAGTAAAATACTTTAATATCATTATTATTTATAAATATTTTATATTGGAAAAACTTGTCATGCATGTTTACTTTATTCTAATGTGTAGTGTACTGTAATTGTAAATGTGTTGTTTTAGTGCCCTGATGAAGACGTTGGAATAAAACATAGAAAGCTTTGCTACTCAATACATAGTTTTATTAGATAGTTGTTAGTCGAATATCCCCTATTAACAATATTTGGTTTAGGACTATGATTTAATTAATACATAATAATTCAGACAACATACGTATGTAGTTTAGTATTTTTTTATACATTGGTTTATAAGTTCACGCCGCTTCATAGTAATGATACGCTATTTATTGTGTAAATAGTACGTCCCTTCTTCTGTCGAATCGCTCACTAAGTGTTACAGAGAACCTTTTCTCACGCGCTATTTTAATTAACACATGCTTTAAAAATTCGTATTTTCGCTAATCATATTATTGTTCTGTGAGAGTTTTTTTTTATTACAATACGTAGTAGAAATGGAATACATTATTATTTTTTATTATAACTTTATTATTACTTAACAAAATAACAGGAAACCTAGATTAAATTTGAATGTTTTTATACAAACACATTTGTAGTAATAAATTCTTGAATACCGGAGTTCGTAAAATACGAACATTTTTTCGAATATATTTTGTCCTAATAAATAAATGCGTGATTGTAAAATTTTAATTGTGCATATACATAAATCAATTATCTTTAAAATATCGTTTGTTTGATACAAATTGGTTAGGCGGCTTTAGAGATCTGAGCCTTCAAAGTGAGACGCTAGAATTAAAAACTTTGATAGTAAATGATGCTTATTATTATCTAATATTTAACTTCTTTAGTTATCAGTTATTTTTAGATACCTACTATTATTAAGTTATTTCTAAATGTATTATCACAGTAATCATACATTGCTAAAAAGATACAGTAGCAATACTTGTCTGCGTTTTAGCTAAATATAGATTTTAATTTGAAATCGTAAAATCCTGCACTTTTATATGAACGATAAAAAAATTAAAACTTTAACCTAACCCAGCTTCTGAGGTGTTAGCATATTTGTCTCTATACCTAAAGGCCGCTAGTTAAAATTTGATCAAGTAAAACCATGTCAATATAATGTTTACCGCGTTAAAATGCTGGATGGGGTTCGAACATCTAGGTTCAGCTAAATTCTAGTAGGAAAACGACCGTAGTGGTTGAAGCCATGATTGCAAAATGAATTTTCGCATCCCAAAGCCTTGGTCACGAAAACAAACAAAATTATCAATCGTGAAGATATGTGCATTTTCAAGTTGTTCTTTGTTTCAAAATGACTAGGCTTTAGTACGACGGTGTTACGAAAACGATGGGATGAAATCGAATATTAAACCATTTCGTTTCAGTATACAGACAACTTTTTGGACTGACTATTTCGATTCATTATTGCGTTCGAGAAAATTTCACCAAGATGTGTCGGGTAAAATAAATTTAAACTAAGGTTTGATGTTTCAAAATATCTATGTAAATTACCCGTTCCAAAGGTTTGATCAAAAATAATTGACATTTTTTGCGCAGTATAAAATGATCTTACTAAAATCGAAATAGTCTCTAGACATGGTTTTGATCCTATTGCATTTTTGAGTGTATTCCGGGTAATCCATAAAGATTGTCTCCAATTAGAAAACCCTCTATATTAACATGTCGAATTAAGTGCTGTATCAAGTAGTAATGAGGGGTTCATTAACGTAATACTGTTTTGGAAAACGGCTCACCTTTTGCAAATTATTTTCAGAACGCCCAAAAATAATTTGGGAAGATACCATTTTATTAATTTAATAATGTTTATGAAGGAAGGCAACTGGCAAAACAAAATATAGCAACTTTTTTGACTGTTACCAATATGAGGCGTTATTTAATCAAGCATTTCTAGGATTCTTAACACTCTTCTTATGAAGAAATACATTTAGATTACTTTTATAATGCTAAATTCAGCCGTTTCAGAAGGCGAGATTTCCGGAATTTGAATTTTAATCTATGCACGAGAATATACTTAAAAGCTATACACAGTATGTTTAAGTACGATCACTTAGCGGTTAAAAGTATTATTCAAATATAAGAAAACTGCTAAACGGTCTTATTTTATTTTAATACAGCTCAGATTTTTGATTTTTGAAATTTATATAAAACACAAAATAAGGCACACTCGGTCCTGAATTAAATGATTATACCTAATTTAGAAATTATATTTTCTTTTTTTGTAAGCTGACAATCTCCACTATTAATCACAAAAGGCGAGTTCTAGAATTCAGAGCTAATCTCGAGTGTCAGATCCAGAAGATGGATAAACGAGAATATTTAAAGTCTGTTTGTTACTTTAAAACAATCGCCTGTAGCTTGTGTATTCAAATCATGTTTCTTTTGTTCGCTTGCATGTCATTATGACAGCTTTATAAACATCTATTTGAATGTCATAATGAATTTCATTACATCACTTAGTGCTATAATTTATGCTAGTAGATAAAATTTTGTATGTTATGTGTTAGTTAACATTATGGTACTTGTCATGTTATCTACAACGACTCGTACCATAATGATTGTTATTGCGATCTTATGACATAACTAACTATTTTGAGAGAGATATCTTGAACTTATAATTATTGTATAATCAATTAATAGGAGGCAACGGAAAGTATTTTGAAATGCTGTATTTTTATTTAGAAGTCGTTCTTGAGATAAAAATGTACACGGTGTTTCAAAATAACTTGCATATTTAAATTTTCAATTATACTGAAAACTATTAAATTTTATATAAAACACAAGGGAGGGGGGGGTGAGTAAAATTTCAATTCATCGATTTAAAACTAAAACATGTAATAATAGAGATGGTGTTTGAAGTACAAATCAAAATGTTCACTACCGATTCCGTATAAGAAAAGACTACGTGGACTGCTGTAACGTGCAGGAGATAAAACGATATTTCTAAGAAATCAGGAAGGTGCGTACTTAATAATGGCACTGACTCAGGGTCAGCTATTAAAAGTGTAGTTTGTGCAACAAGATACACAGAGTTACGTTAAATAATTTCAAAAAAATTTGGTAAATACGGCTGTCTAAACCACCTTAGGGAGATTGTAGACGGGCATTTTGATTAGAATAGAATCCAGTATAGAACCCCATTTTAAAATAATTGGAACAAGTATTGTATAGCTGTAAGGTTTCTCAACAATTCATCATTTTCAACAGAAACATATTTGGCAGGTCCGCACGTTTCTTGTCTCACTAGCTTCGGATAATTGAAACCAAATTCAACCTCATTACGTCACGCGATATCCATTTAAGCTAGGCTGGTTCTAACCTTGATTCAACCTAGACGCATCGACAAGTTTTTCAAAACATTTAAAACCGCATATAGTCGGGTGAGAAAATTTTTCAGCAAAGGAAGTCTTACACTGACGCAAATTAAATCTATTTTAGTATGTATGATAACTCATTCTTGTCATGATCAACTGTGAAATAATGGGGAAGAAATTTTGGAAGTTGTTTGCGAAAATGGTTTTTCTAGAAAACGTTGATCTTATGAAAGACGAACTGCGTAACTAACGTTTGAAGACTAAAGAAAATTGTTCGGCAACCGCACCATACGCCGTAATTTCTAATGTGCTGTGATTGAATGCGGTTTCAAAGTAATCTACCCACCCTACAGCTTAGACTTGGCTCTCAACTTTTACTGTCGTAAGAATTGAAATCTGATTGCTGACCGATGAAGAGGCTCAAGCAACAGTTGGTACCTATTGTGCCATCACAGGTATAACGACGATGCCAAAGACGTACTATGCTGTTACAGTAAATGCGGCTGTTTTACGTTTCTTTTACGGCGGGCCAAAAGCTTGAGGCTTTTAGGACGCAGTTCACATATAAGTTAAGTGACAAAAATTATAGCAATCAGCAAAATATAAATTTTATAAACATTTTTGTATATCCGCTAGTATTAAATACGTCTTAAGACATTCCTCCCGGACGTTATTAACATGAAAGATAGACGAAGACATCCCCGAACAGTGGCAAGCAAAAGACTGTTATTATTAACGAATTATTCTTCAGTTTAAAAAAACTGTTGACGATGTAAATTAAAACACAACGATAAACACGTATTAAATTTCAGCGACTACCTTAACCCTTTATTCTTCTTTGTACGTAGTATTTGAGCTGTGAATAACCAATACTTGAAATTTTGAGACATAATTCAAATTTTTCAAAATTGTATTTTTTGCAACCCTGTATATATATTTTAATTTAATAAAATTACCAGAATAAGTTCAAGGTGTTTTGTTGAAAATGTTCTAATGTGTCAAATGAGTTCACTCTAAGAAATTTTTGACTGTAATGATTTAAAAATAGAAAAACAGTTTTTTAGGTATGGTGTATGTAGAACATTATGTACCAATATTTTTTCAATGGGGCTGACACATGATTACAAAATTTATTGCACATCACTATTTTTCGATCTCATCAGAAGGGTTTCAATGCTACTACGCTACTTGTATCATTTTAACTGCGCTATGTGCTTCCAACTCTATTTTTAAAAATAAGAGGTTTGCAGAAAGTAAATTATGTTGTGCTATAATTGGGTCCAATTAAGCAAATTTCAAACAGCTGCGATAAATTTTATTAAATTCTATTTGATATTCCGATTAAACATCCGGTGAAATATGTTGGATACTGAGAATAATAAACGAAACATGTCACTAATTTTGGGTTCAATTGTTATTCATCAACTTAAATATGTGCTCATGCCAACTTCCTTAGAGTGTTGCAACCTTGTTTCTCACACACGTGCCCAGGATTCCTTTTTGCTAAATAATCGGAAATTCTGTTTATTGAAGTAACAAGTTACATGGAAATCGGTGATATTAAATGATTCAGAACATTTGGCAACTGTTCAAAAATTTCCAAGAAGTTACGACAAAAATTTATAATTTTGTTTAAACATTAATCAAATGTTATGGGAATAAAAATTTAAAGCTTGTTTCAAAAATTCGATTGAATATTGGGCCAAAATTATTTTTTACACTAATTATATTTCAGAAACCTAATTTGTTTCAAATTTTAAATAGGCTCTGTATGTTTCTCTTAAGCTGTTTACCGGAACAAAATTATTCTGGATACCTTCCATTTGGATGATATTGGGTATACATTCCCATATATTTTTTTAATAGAAGCTCTTAAATTGCCTTGCATAGAATGAAAGGATTCAAGGACAGGTGGGCAAAAACTTTGTAAATTATATTTTTCTTGTCATCTTTTATTTTTCCAGTTTAATGTAAGTTTTGAGGTTACCATAACAGCTAAATATTTACGATGCTTGAATATGGTATGCCTATTTAGTTGTGTTTGGACCTCTAGAAGATTCTGCTTAAAAAAATTTAAGCAATACCTTGAGGATAAATTTGGAAAATAAGAGCGAGGTATATTCTTCTTTTCCTCTTTAGTTTTATTCAAGACAATAGTTTTTTTTAAATATTTCGGAAAGCTAGTCTCATAATTTAATCAGTAGGTGCCAGAACTAAAGTTTTGCGATGGTGTAGAAGTAAAATTGTTATGTTTCATATTTGGTATGATTTCGGGGTTATCGTGGTGGATATAGAGCTCAAGGACGTAAGTAACCTTGTAAATTAGTTTGTTCGAAGTTTTGTGTATTAACTTTTTAATCAGAATATTTTGAGTGATTTGATATAAAATTTCATATTCATTGATTAGTACTCCTAATGACGAGTTTACTTAGAAGTACTGTGAAGATTATGCAAGCAATATACCGACGTTTGGCGATACCTAACAAAGGTTGTCGTTTTTTTTTATAAACTATTTTTAGAAAGTATATTATTTATATACATTTCGAGCTGTTATTATTGCGAATGTACGCCTAACATATAAAATCAAATTCAATATACAAAACTTTATTTAATTAATATTATATTTTATACACACAAACTTTGACATATATTGCATATATTTTAACAATCTAGAATTATAAAAAATAGATTTCTTTAAAATAGAATTTAAAAAATGTGAACTATTTGAAGATGACTACAAAAAAGTAACTGTTTTATTCTTGTTTTCCAAACATTTTAAACAAATTGCTAGTATTTTACAATAAATATGAAATGGAAGCAAATTTATGTTCGTTGAATATTTACACTAATCTCAATTTTTCTAAAGTAAAATTGGGTCAAAGTCAATATCTGTGTTGGTTATTTTCGTCAGATTTAAGGACAAACTTTATGGGGATAAAAATAAAATATTGTTTTATGAAGCAAACACAGGAAGTTTACAATAAAAGAGATATCCTTCAATTTGTCATATCAAAATTACAATTACTACAAATCTTCAAACGAGAACTTTTTTATTTTAGGTGGCCATAGTTTAGGAGTGATAATATAATACATCTAGCAATATATTTTAGAATATGAATATAAAAATGTTTTTTATAAACTTGCCTGAAAAATCGCAGTGATTATAACCCACGATCACTTCGTTAGCGAGCCACTTAAAAAAATAAAAATAATTACTAAAATTGTAGATGAGTGCAATCCAATTTGTAACCTCTGTTTGTTGTTTTTGGCAACAGTCAGGGTTTAATGCACGGCTTGGTAAGACTCCTAAGGCTGGATATTAAATCTGGATGTTCAACCACTGCAGGTTGTAAATAAAAAGGACACCAGATGCACTTAGACTCATAAAAGACATAATGAGTGAAATCTGTCGTGTTTTTTTTATCAGAAATATATGACTGAAATGAATACTTGTTCTCAAAACACGATTGTTTTTAAAAAAACTTAATGATCAATAAAATTTGAAAATTCAAAAATTATAATTGAACAAATTTTCTTATCAAAATATCCTTGTCACATTTTGGCCTTAACTATGTTTGAAAATGGTTGCTGTAGCCTCTGAAAATTTGTCTAAATTCGTGAATCGGGAAGGATCCGACATCTTTATGCAAAATACAAACAGTTTTGACAAAAACCAGGATGCTTTTAAAACTTATGAATGAAACTAACTTATCAATCTTATAATCTATACTAAGTTTATAATTATCTGTTTAGTTAAATATTAGATAAATACAAATTGCCATTTTAGAATTCCAACTCTGGGTAATCATTTGATAGTCACGATAAATATCGCCGATATATAAAAATTTAGCCAAACTTCTAGGAAGAAAATGAACTGCCATACGTAAAGATCAATTTTGAAAAGAATAACATTTTAAATATATGAGGCAAGTTTTATTTCACGCTGCGTCGTTAACGATATTTTAACAGCTTTCTCAGAAATTTCCTCCTTACAGTTTCGTTGAAAATTCAAAATATCCTGGATAACCTAGGCAATAGTGTTCCAGTTCTTTGTACTTTCAACAAGTTCGTTCGTCTGAGCCTTTTTAGCAACTTTAGACAAGGATGTTCGGCTCGCATTCTGCAGTTATTCTATTAATATTATGACCGTTTACGAATGTGTTCAATGAGGTTATAAATGTTTTTTCGGATTTCTAGTGTGTACGCTATAACGGCATAAATTATTTTACATCTACTGTCATAATAAACTGTAATATTATTGAATACTTTTTGTCTTGATAACTGTTTTCTCAGACCTTTTGTAACATGTGTTAAATTGCTTGTACAACTAATTGAAGTACAGTATTCTCTGCATGCATTGAATTAAGAATAAATGAGTAAATTGAACTGAACGCATCGTCAATCCAAACGATTATGAACTTAGCTGCTTTTGCGGCAATGCTATTAACAAATAAAAGTTACACTGAAAAGGAAGCCTTTCCCATCCCAAAAAAAATACTTAAAATGAAATTAATTAATTAATTAATGACAAAAACGTAAATGGTAACATGATCTGTAGGGCAAGTATTAGATCATTTTTAAACACTCATTTTCGTGTCTAATCAAGCTTAGTTTGTTTAATAAATATTTATTTTGCACTTTTGGGACTAAAACCCGACATTTAGTCACCTTTTTCCTTGACTAAAGCGACGTTTTTAATCTTAAGGGATTAAAATTTGACTTTAGTCCCAAGGAAATTAAAGTATTTTAAATCCCTCATAAACAAAGTGAATCCATGGCAATAACAAAAATTAATCAAACAAAAGTTGGCTAAAACACTAAATGCTGATAATTTAACATTATATACAATGTATGGAAACGAACACGACGCTATAAGTACAATGACTACCTCCAATTTATGTACATTTTTCATTTTAAAACGACGTAACAACTGCGTTATATTTTTATCGATTATTCACTCTGCTGTTGCAGGAACCCTCAAACAATTTTTAGCATTTTTTAACGGTGTTTGTTTTAGAAAAGCCGAGGGATTCGTTAACAAGAATTTTGTTGTTTTAATTTAAAGCTAGCCCCGAGTGTAGTCCAAGTTTGTCGATCAATTTAAAATCATCTTCTATATACATATATATATATATATATATATATATATATATATATATATATAT